>OVAN01003407.1:0-29237 GCA_900406275.1 Anastatica hierochuntica
CTTAATATTTCCGAAACTTTTTCGATAATAAGAAAATGCAGTTCGATTTCCGGCAAATCTCACAATACCCCTTTGTCGAAAAATAATTCGTATCGCAAATAATTACGCGGCTATCATAGCAATCCACGATTCGCTAAAAACGCCNAAAACGCCCAATTAACACCGTATAACCCGGAAACGAAAAATCATACAATGAAACGTATCCATCTAACCATATCTCGACAAAGATATTCTCCTTAACATATTACACTACTAAAACAGAAAGATTTCCGGAAAGGAGCGAGACGTCGCAAATTTTAGAAAAACCACAATTCCAAACTCAACCGATAACAGTCCGACTGCGACAATAAATTACAAACGAGCTCCCGCTCTCACACCATGCCCGTCGCTGGCCCCGACGAGTACTTAAGACGTCCTAAACAAACGCACCCGACCTCTCTCGAATTGGTCCTCGTACATCCGACTAGGATAATAGCGCGCTACAAAAGAAATCCGAAATTTTGGTAAGCACTTCCAAGCGACTTAAAAATTTTCTCTGGAGAGATGCTCGATTCATACCAGACGAGTCGTATAAGCCGAGAACACATCGCGGACTCTAAATTGGTTAGGAATCAGGTTAAAATCGCAACGAGATACGTAAGCCGGGTTAGTCACCGAACCCCTAAACCGAGAGTAAACCTAGGTCTTACCCTAAACCCAGCACACTGGTCTCTAACATCTCTAGGCATGATATCTAACCGATACGAGAATCTTAAACCATGTCTCTTCGTTCCTATCAAAACGCTCGCAAGATTCTACGGAATGTTGCAACGTCTTACAAAGAGCAATGCATAGGCCGAACAACGCGAAAAGTTAGAAACGAGATGACAACTCGCATTCTTTCCTCTGCGCTACGCCAAAACTCATACGAGAAAAAACAATTTCATTCAACAACCCACCTAGGCGGCAAAGATATTTACAAATCTTATCTATAAACACAAGCATTATAAATAAAGCATAAGTAGCTACGCGCATGAAGCGACCGGGAGCATTTCCTTCCTACACCCGGCTGAGTTCGAAGTCGCCGGATACTTGGAAACTCGACATTTGGGTCACCTCTTCGTCGTCTCGCCGCACATGACTCGCAATTTTTTCCGACTCCGGAGAAACGAGAATCGGAGCAATTTCCGCGATCTGAGAGATCGAACGCCCAACATCGGCACGCTTCATCATACGGCCTTTGTTCTTCTCGATCTCTGCGTCATAGGAGAAACCCGGTTGCGACGAGTAATACAGGGCGCCCACCGTGCCGCGACACTCACAGTACTCCCCCAAGGACCTCTGAGCTTCGCTGTCCTCGGCAAAATCGGTAGCACGCTGGCGATAACGCTCCGCAACAATAAAAGCGGCCTCGCGTTTCCCGCGCCTACGTGCACGGCGGATCTCAGAAGCCCGATTATCCTCGCCGCGATGAATCTCCGCGACCTCATTCTTCAAGCGAGAGTTCTCCTCCTCAAGTTTCCTCACCTTGAATCGGGTCGCTCTCGCCTCAAGGTCGCTCTCTTTGAGAGTCTTGCCCATCGTGTGAAGCCCCTAACAAAAAAAAAAGAGGGAGACAAAAACGACCCGAGAACATTAGGATAACGCTGTTGGTAAAATACCGAGAATAAACCACATGGCCATAAAACTCACCGCCATGTACTGTCGCAAGGCTTCGGGAAACGCCGCCAAGTCAAAGCAGTCTGTATCGTCTGCGGACTGGTTGTCCGGAGTCTCGAGGTCGGCGAGGTGTTCGTCCAAATTAGTCGCTTCTCCCAAAGACGGCATATGGCCTCCATTCTCATCAAAGAATGTATCGGGCCACTCGTCCCGAAATGGGACCCCTTCGCCCTATGCGGCGCTTCCCCCGTTAGGCGCCCCGGAATTTCTCAGAGACCTCCTCCGCTGCCTCATGGGTGGCAGTTCGTACACTTCGAAATCATCCATGTTGAGCCCCACTTCCTCTCCGACAACTGCCTCAGGGTTAACTCGAGCCTTGTGACGCTCTACCGCAAGGAGAACCCGACTCGGCAAAAAGTGATTCCAATGGTTCTGGTCGATCTTCAAAAGATCCCGAACAAACAACGTATCAGCTAGAAACGGAGGAAGATGGTCGCGATCTGCAAAAAAGCAAAAAATTCAGAAAGCGTTAGAATTCAAGCAAAAACGATCAAGGCAGCTGGAAGCGATACCCGCTTCGCGCCAACTGCACCTGAAAGCAGAAATAAATTCGTCCTCTACGGAGGCACTATCCAGGCCAACGAAGAAGTATCTCTTTCTCCACTCGTGGAAGTGGGATTTCGTTCCTTCAACGACCCCCATGTTAGTCCTTGGTTTAAGGGTGTAGACCCCCTCCGTTTTCGTCTTCGTTAAAGAAAACATGCCCCTCAAGTGGCTAACATCGAGATTCAAACCGCGCTCATAACTTAGTACAAGGGTCCCGACGAGACGCTGAAGGCCACCCGGATGAAGCTGCCTTAGCGACAAGCCGAAACGGTTTAAAAATCGGATTATGATTCCCGGAATAGGGAACCATAGGAAGCAGTCCAGTACATGCGCCTCGTAGCTCGTGAAAAAGCCGTCAGGCGGAGAGTCGGCATCTTCTCCAACAACTGGCATACAGAATTCGACTTCCGTCGAGATCCTGCAAAAGCTGCGGACAGATTCGAGAAAGGCCTCGCAGCACTTGCTCGGCCCGTTCGATATAACTTTCTTCTCAGGCCTTCGCAGAAGCAAAGGTTCGGGAGGCGGAGGTACGATGTTATGCGTATCCCGCCAATAAGCCGCGATTTCCTCATGGTCATTAATTAAATCCGAATACTCAACTTTCGCCGCCGCACCATTTTCCCGAGCTCTTTGGCTCCTCGAAGAAGTAGCCGAAGACGAAGCGCTTGTAGGAACTTGAGCACTTGGTGCCATGAAACTAAAGAGGAGAGAGAAATGGAAGAAGGAGAGAGATTTTCTACCTTATGAAGAGGTCTTGTAAGAATGAGTGAGTGAAGATTGTGAAAAACCAACCTCACTAACTTATAAGAAAAGAGATTCACTATTCATCCTTGGACTTTTCAGCCATCAATCTCGCCAAACTTCCCGAGTACACCTTCACGTTCACAAGAACAACACTGCTGTTCTCGCAAACTGGGGGGCAAACTGTTGGGGTCAAAAACTGTCCCGACGAAATCGATGCATGAACAAGTCTCGGAAACAATGTTCCCTCCTTCGGACATGGGAATCGTAAGGATATCCGAAAGCTCCGAGATTCCCATCGTTCAGATTGTCTCTTCCCGAACCGGTTTCAGAGCTTCGGAGTTAGTCAATCATGACCAATCTCCACATAGAGTATGTCCGTCCGAAAGAAACTAAAAACATCCTAGTACCAAGGCTAGCCTCGATGGTCCCTAGATAACCTTCCAGAAGACCACGCGATACGTCCTCCGAAGCGATGCAAAACCACTAAAAGCGTTAGAGAACCGCGTCGCTTCGAAGGAATGTCTAAAATGCCGATTGACGCCAGACCTACGAACGAGACTTGAAACCGATTGACGACCGACTAAAGGCCGATCTAGACGTCAATTGAACCAAGTCCGATGGTCCGTCTTGGCGCCAAGACTAGAGCATGGTCCTGGTGCCAATTGGCGTCAATACAGAAGGTCCGTCTTGGCGCCAACTGGCGCTAATAAAGAAGGTCCGTCTTGGCACCAACTGGCGCCAAAACAGAAGGTTTGTCTTGGCGCCAACTGTCGCCAAGACCAGGACATGGTCTTGGTGCGAGTTGGCGCCAAGACAGAGTGTCTGCCTTGGTGCCAACTGGCGCCAAGACCAAGCTTGGTCCTTGTAGTGTGTATAGGCGAATAGATCTCTGTCATGAGAGTGCGTTGATCGATTATAAAGGGATCCTTGGTATAGGAATAACTTCAATCCTCTAGTAAGCCCTTACCAAAGTCCATTACATCTTTAGATTGAACCCGAACCCATAACCATTGTCTCAAGATCCTATCTTTCTTTTGATTATATCCAAGTTTACTCTTTTCTTGTTTTCCTTTTATGCTAGTTTATTTATTGCTTTCTTTTATACACATTAACAATGGTTACCATTGATTTTGATTAGATTTAGTAGAGATCCGTGACAATCTCTTACTAGATCGCCCCCTAGACGAGAAGCCTTAGTGCATTCTCCTTGTTTAGGTTCTACTAGTATAAGACTCTAAATCCTTAGACGACCCGTGACAATCTCTTACTAGATCGCCCCTAGACTAGAACCCTTAGTGAATTCTCCTTGTTTGATGACAATGGAAGAAGATTCACTGTGAATGGCTAGAGACTTAACTCGTACATTGCAGAGGACCCAACGGAAGAAAGAATGTGATTCCTTTTAACGGATCCACCTGCCGTCTGATCAAATTACAGTCAGTCTCGATACTTTTCACAAGCGCTAAGTGGAAGGCAACCCACTAGGTAGTTTTCGTTTTCATTTTAGCTACTTTTGTAGTGTTTATTGTTTTTGTGTTATGGTTTTTGGTGCTTTAACGTTTTTTGTGTTTTTAGCTTTCATATTGTAAAAAACAGGACCCCCCAAACAGGAGGACAGGGATCGATCGATCCCTGTCTAATTTCATGCCAAACCAGAGGGACAAGGATAGATCATGCAAGGATCGGTCGATCCTTGTCCCGAAAACAATATATATATCACGCGACCAAGAAAGTGATTTGTTCATAATCTTTGTTTACTCAAACTCGAAAAAATTTCCATTCAACTCGATTTTCATCAAATCTTCACGGATCTGAGTGATTTTTGAGTCTACATTCAAGAGATTTTTGTGCTCTAACTTTCTATCTGATTAGATTTTGCAAAATCGAAGGTATATGTCCGCAATCTCCTCTAGCAGATTTTTCGGAGAAATTTGGGAACTTTTGATTTCTTGAATTTTAATCAATGTTTGGTGCTTGAATGATCTTATACACATGTTCTAAGATGTTTATAACTAGGATTGCATCTAAGTTTAGCGTTTTGAGGATTGAATTTGGTGATTTTGTGATTTCACGTTTTGCACGCCAGATTTTTGCGAGGATGCATGTTCTTCATGATTTCCCTTGTGTATTGATAATTCTATTCTTTTGTGGCATATCTATGAATGATTACAACATGATTTGATGATTGATTGCGAAAAAACTGATTGGTTTCACTTGGACTTGAAATGTAAAACGAAAATTGGACATATTAATGTTGTTCTTACTTGGTGAAGTTATTTGATGCATGCTCTTGACGTTATGAGCTCGATTTTCGGCAGGAACATTGATATTTAAATTAGAGTGAATAATTTTTGTGTTGGTAATGTTTTAATTCGGATGCTAATTTGGTTTCCAAGTGTTTGATTTCGCAGGATATAGATAGACACAAGATAGGAGAGGTTCTGCAGATGAGGGATCTGTCTAGCTCCCTTCTACATTATTGGTTTAAGAGGAGCGATCTTACACATCCCGCTAATCGTGCCGTTACTAAGGAGTTGAACAAGTATGACTTGCAGTTTCTGCAGGCCTTTGAACACATCACATTCTTGATCACTCGAGTCTTTGATGACGACCTCCTCGAGGTGTTTCGTATTCGGCGGGATTCTATGACCTCTTTGACAGGATGGGACTCTGAGGCTTGCTGGAGCTTCAAGAGCATGTCTACCCCGAGCTGTGTCAGGAGTTTTTGGCCTTTGAACGTTGTGTGTACATGGATTTGGACAACTCAGTAGCAGACCAAGGCACACTCTCCTTCATTGTGCAGCGTCAGTTTTACTTTATCTCTCTCATGGACTTGGCACGAGTTTTTTGGTCTTGCACAGGGCCAAGGTACTTTCGTACCAACTTTTTCGAGATCCAGTGGGTTTTGGGACTATATTGTTGTTGGGCAATTTGTCTCTCAAAGCGCGAAGTAGTCACGTATCCGCAGTCATGTTCTTCGCCTTGCAACTAAGGTACTTAGCTAAGGTAAAAGCACCAACGATGATTTGGGTCTCATCTTTATTAGCGTTGGACATACATGGGACTTGGGAGGTCAAATCTGTTATGTGGCAGCTACAAATATGAACATGGCTGCAGTGGTTGCTGACAAGTTCGCCTTCTTCAAGGTGGTGGCTTTGTAGAAGAAGTCCTTTGCTGCGGGTGCTCTTATTACCCGACTTTTGCATTTTGTCAGGTTTGACTTCAACGATCACCAGAGAGTGGAGTTAAAGCTCCGCAAGCAGGTGGGGATGTTTCGCGATGATAGGCCTTGTTATGCTTTCCTCGAAAGGAAGAATCTCGTTGATTGTGCCATTCTAGCTTCCCCTTGGAAGTAGCCTATAGGCAGCTCGAGACCATTCATCTACCACTTCCAGGACCGCCACCAGAGGTCTCTCTACATTGAGCTGCCATGCTCGGATTTGACATCTCTTTCTGATTCACTGAGAGTTGAGTCTCTCCCTCCTGCAGAGCATATTTTTCCTTGTCCCTCTTCTTTTAAGAAGGGTTCTTCAGGTCCAGTTGGGGACCATGTTGCTCATGATACTGATTATAAGGCTCATATGCCTCCACCTGGTGCATCTACTGCTCCTGAGATAGTGGAGCTTTTTTCATAGGATTTTAGTGCCTACGAGCTCGACCCGCCACCGCCGCCTTCTGCTTCTGCTGCGGAGTTTAGAGCTTGGACAGTTCATAGTCATCAGCGCCACCAGTTCTTGCAGCTGTTTTGCAGATGATGATGATGAGGAGGCTAAGATTGAAGAGTCTGACGAGCAGGAGACTCAAGAGACTCACGCTGCACTCGCACGAGAGGAGGTAGACGGAGCGAGGAGCGCTCGAAGAGGAGAACAGACTACGCCTCCGAAGATGCAAGAAGGAGCTCCAGAGCCAGACCCGGACAAAGGCCTAGCACTTCTCGAGCAGCAATGTAGTTTCTCTTCCCTTTTTCTTTTCATTTCTATTTTATTTTTCTTTTATTTGGAGTTTTCTTGTTATTTGCTACTTACCCTTTCCTTGGATTTGTTTCACACCGAGACGGTGTGAGATAAGTCTGTGGGAGATTACTTATGCTTTTCTTTTTCTTTTGGTGTGATGTTTGAGACATTTTAATGTTTTTATTGAGTTGGTTTTATGGATTGTTTATGCTTTATGATGATTTCAGAGTATTATCTCTGCGTATTCCACTTTATTTATATTCCCATTGACTATTTCATTTGAGCTTTTAGCGGATGCAAACAAGAATAACTCATGACAAAACTCCCCACCAGAAATCTCTAGAACTCAGACTTTTATCTGAAGTGTTATTAACTCTATTTATTTGGCCTACTAATGAACTTATTTACTTTGATCTAGGTACTTGAAATCAGGAAATCAAACCCATCATTCAGGATTACATCCCTATTTTTCTACCATCCTTTTCGGTAATCCTGATTGACCAGACTCGTATTTAGTCTGGCACAACACCTTTACCTTATCTCCTTGAATCTCCATGGATTTGTTTCTGATCTTATATGCACACATGTGTAAAAACAATGGAGAGAATAGGGTAGACATGATCCTTCTAATTTCTTAGGTAGGATTGAATAATTTAGGTGGTTTAGACACGGTCTTGAGTGTTTGATTTCTCTGTGTTGGGTCTTTTAGAGGTTTCGATGGATATATTGCATTTCTTCATGTTGTATGGGTGTTTTAAAAATTAAAAACGTCATTGTATTGCTAATATCTACCAGATTTTCGTATGTAAAAAACGAAAATTTAATTTACTTCTTCGAATGAGGTTTAGAAATTAGCATTTGCATATTATTTTTTTGTTTGAATGCACCCTGAAGATTGCACGTATTTGGTTTACTTTTTGATTTGTGGTTTGTACTTGGGTAGCTAGGGGACATGGATATCAATATACTCTTTCTCTCTTGTAATTTTGCATTGCATCCTGATGCAATTTTTCATACCTGAAACACTCAAAGCCTCACCACTAAAAGCCTTGAATACCTCCCCCAATTTCTCGATTATGAGTTCTTTGATGAAAAATTTTCACGCTTATCTTGAATAAATATAGAGAGTTATTAACATGAATGCTGAGTTTGTAGGTTCAAATTTTGGAGTATGGATGGGCTTGGGAGGTCATGCAGAGATTCTTGGGGAGAATATTCTAATTGTCCTAAGTCTAAACCATCAGCGAAAGTAGTGTAGAGTAAGATCTACTGATAGCATAAGGTCCATTCCGTTTTCAAACTTCTTTTCCCGTAGGCTTAATCATCGTTTCCTTTACTTGAGGACAAGAAAAGATTCAAGTATGGGGGATTTGATGTATTAACATTTTATGGGTTTTTATTACGGTTTTTAGTCAAGAAATATTGTTTTTAGTATTTATTTGGATCTTTTTGGAGCGGATTTGTATTCTTTACTGTTTTTACCGGTTACGAGCTTGAATGTGCGTAAAGAACGTATTTTGCGACATATTTCAAGCATCAAAGGAAGTTTTTGTGAAGAGAAGAAAAATGTCCTGACAGAATGACATGGATCGATCGATCCTTGACAACGATCAATTGAATCTTTTCCCGTATTTCGCAGACCGATTTTGAAGAACGAAACAAAACTTATCGTGAACCGAATTTCATAACTAAAACCTAATCTCGTGTTTTGAGTTTCATTATGTTGTTTTCAGAGTTTTGAGAGCAAGAAAGAGATATGTAAACTAAGGAGAAGAATCATCTTTTGTACTGTGAATCTGAGAAGAATTTTGAACCTTTACTCTTTGTTTTTGATCAATTCAATGATGTCTCGCTCTGATTTGATTTGTGTTTCTTCCCTGATCATGAATGAGTAGTTTGCTTGTAAGGTTTAGGGTTCTCCCATGGGGATTTCATGAATTTGTGACATAGAATTATATTATTAGGGATTTAATTAATTGGATCTTCATCTAGGATTGTTCGTAATGCTGAAATTAACCTGACCACTTAGTTTCTGATCTTAGGTTATTTAACACCTAGAAAGTGTTCGATTAAATGCCTGAATGAATCCTAAATGAGTCATTTATCTTAAGCCAGTGAAAGTTGATGTTTAAGTGAATTGTGAACCTATCAAACCTGTTTAGAATGCATGATTAGAATCCGAGAGTCAATGTAAGTTATTCTCGAGGTTCCTATTACATAGGGAATTGATGCTACGGAAGTAGATCTATTCTACAATTGTGTTTGAGTTCAAGACGGTTTAAAACATGTTCCCTAGTCAATAATTCAAATCAACAATGAAATGTTTACCTGAGAATACCTAATGCCCAACTCTTCTTTGATTAACTTAGAACCCTTAGTCACTTGTTTGCTTTTTTTCTTTCTAAATTTTGATTATTGCATCTTTTAAAAACAACATTTTCGCTTAAGCCCGTGTTTGATCCCAAACTCTTCGTGCTAACTTTGGTCTCTTTGGATTCGATCCTGATCCACTACATCATACTTTCTCTGCGCTTGCAGTGTTATCTCAGGCGAAAACCTGAGCTATCACTAATTACGAGGGAGTTGATAACACTATTATTTTACCATTTTTAGTTGGCTTTTTACGTATTTATTTGCTTTTTTAATGCTTTTTCGACTGCCAGAGGTAGTTTTCTCTTATTTGTGATTTTAGGGACTAGTCAGGTTAAATCATCAAAAAGGATGGAGAAACGTGCTAATTGGACCTCATTCATATTACCAAGGATGGTTCATTGATGGATCCTGAAGACAAAGGCTTAAACACTTGAGTTTTGCATTTTACCGATCTGGAAAAATTCTCAGCTTCAAAAAGATTGTCATGAACGAAGGTCTTCCATCTTTGGATTGAGCTGGAATTTTGTCAGAAGTTGGAATTTCGAGTTAACTTTAATGTGCAAGTGGTTTAAAGTCATTTTGAGCTGTGACCGATGAGTTATAGCTGCTTAAGCAAAGACAAGTCAATCTATTTGGAAAGAAAGCAAGTGGAGCATCATTTGAAGTTGTGACCGGGTGATGGAGTTTTCACAACCGACCGAGTGCTACTTTTTGGCACATTTCGGTCACAGATACATTTTATGGTCAAAGACAGATTTCAAGTCATAACTTTTGGTTCGCTTAACCGAATTTGATTCCGCAAGAACCGACATAACCGACGAAACCCTATTATTATAAATAAGTTGTTTTTAGCCTTTATAAAGAGAGAGACACGAATTTTACTGAGAGTTTCAAGACATCAAAAGCTTTGAGAGTTCTTTCCCTTTGTTCTTCAAGTTTTGAAGTGTTCTTGAGAGAGATCCATTCCATACTTTGTCGTTGAGAAGATTTCTATACACTTGATCTATTTAATTATGTTTTTCTCATTGATTTCTTGCTGTTTTTTGTGCTCCATGTCTTAGTAGTTCATTAGTTATATTTGTAGGTTTCTCAAAGAGGTCATGTATTCATGTGATGCTAGTATTTCTTTAGGGATTCGTTTAGTCTTTGTCTCGGTTGATCTTTATGCTTGATTGCTCTACTTGTGCATCTAGTAGTATGTCCATAAGTAGATTTTCATTTTGAAAGCTTGTTAAATCACCTGAACCAAATTTTTGACAAGCTGAGTTCAAGAGGCTCTGAAAGTAGTCCGCCTTGGCTTAGTGAACTTATTGAAACATGTGTCTAACTAATGCGTGCTCATTATTTAATACCATTTAAAAGTCTAGGTTCTTTGATAATTAATATAGAATCTCAAACCTTGAAAGTGGAAAGGATTTAAATTAGTGTTTTCGAGTTTTAGATGTTTATTTATTCTACTCCCTAAACACATCAATTTTCTCTATGATGCATGATTATCTACGAATGTCCTACTTGCCTTACGCTTTTTCCCATTGATTTACATCCTTTTAATTATTTTAGTCGCTGTCTTTTACTTTTAAACTCACCAAAAAACTTTTTTATTTTCTGTTTTAGCTTATATTCATTTTGAAATTCATAGTGTAAGATCTTAGTCCTCGTGGGATCGATAACCTGAAGTACATCAGTAGTGTCTTTTTGAGTGAAACTTGATACACTATCAGCAAAGAAGAAGGTCCTCAAGATGACGAAGGTGCTTCTGGAGTAGGAGATTGTCGACCTGAAGGCGAAGGCGGAGTATATTGCCTTTGATGATTAGAGAACCATGGCGGTTAGCGGTGCAAAGACCGTTAGCCGCTGAGAGATGGCCCGCGACTTGCTCAAGGGGGATCTTCCTGAGAAAGCCACTTGCTAGGATTTCGAGATAACATTTTTCTTTGCATATGGCATTTTGCCTGGGCCAATATCGTCTGGCCTTTGTATTTGAGCCTCTAACTTTTGGCTTTGAGCCTATAGCTTTTATTTTTGAGCTTCTGGCTTCTTGTTGTATTTCTCAAAGGGTATCAAGTTCACGGGTTAGAGTATACCAATTTCCCCTCTCCTTTTTTGATCCTAATCCTTGTCCTTGGACAATACTCGAGGCTTCGTTTGCATTCTGCCTCAACTTAGGTGGCCACTATCAAAGATTTACTACATTCTACTTCCACGGATCTTCCCTGCAGAGAGATACGCTGCCAGACTTTTCTGCTTCCCACATCTAGGTAAACAATTTAAATGATGCTTCATGCTCAGGTCATAGTGCTTTTGCTATTATTACTACCTGTTAAGCAAGGGTAACCAATTTTTCTTCTTGCTCAGCAGTCGGCGCTCTAGTGGGCCACTCTATGGTAAGCAGGAGTAAGCAGTTTTTAATCTTGCTTTCGTTTAGGCGTTTTTCCCTTGTTTAAGCAGAGTTATGAGCTTTTCACTAATTATACTACTCTTGTAGTGAGAAATAGTCATTCAACTTATTTGCTCCGTTCTTTTACTAATTTCCTTTGTAAGAAATCAGCTATTGTATTGATAAAATTTCGTCCGTAAATGCAACATGATTAGAATTGAAAAGATGTAAAAGAAACTAAAAAAAAGGCCAGAAGATATATCTAATTTTTTATCATCTAGGCGAGAAGCACTTATTTAGAAGAAGTAAGATTTTAGGTGTAACGCGTTCCAGCTGTATGGTTGTACTTTTCCGTACCTACCTTGCAATTTGTACGCTCCATACCCTTTAAATTCTTTGATCTGGTATGGCCCTTCCCTACCAAACGAAAGTGTGTCCGCGACTTTATCTCTTGTATTGTCAAAAAACTCGGCGTGCTCGTTGGACAGTCTAGGAGGCTTACCACGGTTTCGTTCTTTGATTCGGCCTACCCGTTGAACTCTGGGTGCCTTAGCATAGCAAAGCTCAGTTATATGCCCCAGTCTTCGCAGAACTTCTTGAAGTTTTTGCTTGTGAACTGTGGGTCATTATCTGTCACTATTTCTTGAGGTACTCTTAGTCGTGTCACCACGTTCTTCCAAAGAAACCTCCTGATTTGGACATCGGTGATCTTGCTCAAGGCTTCTGCCACTATCCACTTAGAGAGGTAATCCATTACTACCAAGAGATATTCTAGCTTGCCAGGTGCCTTCAGGAATTTTCCTACGATGTTCATTCCCCATTTCATAAATGGCCAGTGGGAGCTGATGAACTTGAGATTTTCAGGAGGTAGTTTGAATACTTGTGCGAGTCTTTGGCACTTGTCGCAGTATTTGCTCATATGGAGGGCATCATTGGCCATGGTGGGCAAATAATAGCTTGCTCTCTTAGCCCTCAACACCAGACTTTTCACGCTAGAACGAGATCCGCATTTGCCTTCCTGCAATTCCTTGAGGACGAGATCAACATCTTCTGATTTTATGCGCTTGAGTTAGGGTCCTGAAAATGATTTTCTATAAAGCTTTCCTTGGACAAGGCAGTAGTTGACACTTCTCTTTTGATCTTGCGGAATTCAATTCATATATCGGACATGATGTCATCCCTTAGATATGATATGATGGGGCTTATCCACGTTCTTTCTTCTTCGATGTCAAAGACATGAAGCCCTTTGCATCTTCATCTGTGGTCGACCATTGGAGCACGAGCAGAGGTATATTGATTGGCTCTATGGTTTTTAAGGCAGAGTCCAGGTTGGCCAAGGTGTCTGCGGGCGAATTCTGCACCACGGGGATCTGTGTGAGTTCGCATCCCTTGAATGAATTAATTACCTTCTTGGCTACAGCCAAATATTTGGACATGCTGGCATCTTTTGCTTGATAGTCACTTTGCATCTTGCTTATGATTAGTTGGGGAATCACTGTAAACCTGTAGGTTCTATATCCCCAAATCTTTTGCTGAGTCGAGTCTCGCGATTAAGGTTTCGTACTCACTTTCATTGCTGGTGGCCATAAAGTTGCACCTTACTGCTCTTGATGCAACTTTCCCTCTTGGTGAGACGAGCACAAGGCCTACTCCTGCCCCCTGTATGTTACTCGACCCATCCACATAAAGCGTCAATTCTCCTTCGGCTTTGCTTTCTTGTTGGATCCTGCCATCTCCTTCTACCCCAGGGATCATCGGTGGGGAGAATTCTGCTATGAAGTCAGCCATTGTTTGCGACTTGATTGTTGTGGCAGGACGGATGATCACATCGTACTCCGCCAATTCGACTGCCCACTTGGCTAGTCATCCTGACACTTCTGGCTTGTGGAGTACGGATTTTACGGGGAACGACGTGGCTACTACCACGGGGTGAGCCTGGAAGTAAGAGCGTAATTTCCTAGCCGACATGACCAGGGCAAGAGCTAGCTTCTCTAGATGACTGTAGCGAGTTTTCATGTCTAGGAGAGACTTGCTAACGTAGTAGACTGGACGCTACTTACTTCCTTCCTCCCTGACAAAGACGGCGCTTTCGGTATGCTCAGAAACTGCTAGGTAAAGGAGCATCGGTTCTCCGCTTTGGGGCCTAGAGAGAAGGGCGGCGTGGTGAGGTACTTTTTGAGCTTAACTAGAGCGTCCTCTGGTTTTTGGTCCCACACAAATTTGTCAGTGAACTTGAGGGCTTCAAAGATTGCGTGAGACTTGTCTGACAGCCTTGATATGAACCTGCTTAAAGCTGCCATCCATCCTATTAGTTTTTGCACAATTCGTGGAGAGTTAGGTGAGGGGATCTCGTGAATTGCCCTGATTTGTTCTAGATTTTCTTCAATCCCTCTGTATTTGACTATATACCCCTGAAATTTCTCGGATCTTACTCCAAATGATCACTTTGAGGGATTGAGCTTCATGTCGTACTTTTCTTAGCATGGAGAAGGCTAACTGTAAGTGGTCTATATGATCTTTTGTCTCTATAGATTTGACTAGCATGTCATCTATGTAGACTTCCATGGTCTAGCCAACTTGATCCGCAAACATCACGTTGACCAATCTCTGGTAGGTGGATCCTGCGTTTTTCAGCCTACATGGCATTACTTTGTAGTAGTATATCCCTCGTGAAGTTATGAAGGAGGTTTTTCCTGGTCGTTTGGGTGCATGAGAATTTGGTTGTACCCGTAGAATGCATCCATGAAGCTCATCCGTTGATGCCCCACCACTTGTCGTTCTTCTTGTGATTTGTTAATATCAGTAAAGGGGAAGTGATCCTTTGGTTAGGTTTTGTTAAGATCAGTAAAGTCTATGCAGACCTTCCACTTGTCGTTCTTCTTGCAGACCACAATGACGTTTGCTAGCCATTTTTGATAGTGAACCTCTATGATAAACCCAACCACAAGCAGATTATTAACCTCATCATTGATGATAACGTCTCGCTCTGGTGCAAACTATATCCTTTTATGTTTGACCGCTGGGTATATGGGGTCTACTTGTAGTCTGTGCACTATGACTTCCGGATCTATTCCTAACATATCCACATGGGACCATGTGAACCAGTTGGCATTAGGCCTTAGAAAGTCGATTAGCCTTTGGCGTATGCCTTCCTTTAGCCTCGACCACACCTTGAGGTTCCTCATCCAATTGTTCTACTTCCGGATCCTCAATATGCCTTGCGAGAAGTGGTTTCTGTAATTACTACAAGTGGGCTATTTTTCCCTTAGGGGTAGTCTGTTAACACGACTGGGCATTCTTCTTGTCACCTTTGATTTCCTCCCCAAGGTACCGGGAACTTCAGCACTTGATGCAAAGTTGAAGGCACAACTCTTATATCGTGTATCAAGGGTCTCCCCGTGATCATATTATAGGCATAAGTGCACTCTACGACAGAAAATCTGGTGGAGATATTTATCCCTCCAACGTAGACAGGGAGTGTTACCTCTCCAATGGTCGGTTTGATCTCACAACTGAAGCCTACAAGTGGTGTTGCCTTCGTTGTTAGGGTCTTCTGGGTTAACCCTACGTCCTTGTATGCCCCTAGGAAGAGCACGTTTGTGGAACTTCCATTGTTGATGAGTACTCTCTTCACCAAACAATTCGCCACCGATAGAAAAACAACCAAGATGTCATGGTGTGGTTTCAGAAGCTTGCATTGCTCCTTAGTTGTTAAACTGATGGCTTCCTGGCTATGACTTTGGCGTTTTGCCTCCAGTACAACTAGTCGGTATGCCGCAACTCTTGTGCTTTTCTTGGCGGCGGCATGGGCGATACCGCTAACCTCAGATCCTCCTTATATGACATTGAAGTGTCTTCTTCTTAGTTGCTTAGCAACTCTTTGGTCTTGATGTCAAGCAACTCTCATCGATATCCCTTCTTGAGTAGCTCATTTACCTCTATTCTTTAGGACACGTAGTCCTCTGTCATGTGACAGTGGTCATTGTGAAAATTACACCACATGTTGAGGTTTCTGACTTCATCTTTTGCGGCCATCAGACTTGGTTTCCCATCGCCTTAAATACTCCAACCAGCTCCACTATTGATATCGATATATTCGATATGTCTGGCCAGGAGGTAATTACGGAGAACCTATTGCCTTCTCGCTTGCCTAGAGGTATGGGTCCACCTTTGGCTCCTTTGGTTTTGTCTTCCCGGGAGGTCTCCGATAGGGTTTATCATCCCTGACTGTATTCTGAGTTCTTACGACCCGAGACTCTTTTCTAATGGCCATATCCTCTTCCAACTTGATATGTGCCTAGGCTCGAGAGAGCACATCTTCCATCGTCTTGCATTGGTACTTGGCCAGCTCCATGTACAGGTCTCCATAGGGAAAGCCCTCTAGTCCTTTCGGAATCCACAATCAAGGCTTATCCCATCCGCGGTCCCAGGTTAGAATCTCTCGCTTCTTCTTCTTTTTATTTTTTCTAGATTAGGACCCAGAGGGTTCTTCTAGGGTTTAGGGTTCGTTTTAGCTTCTAGGTTTCTTGATCCCCTAAGCCCTAGATCTGAAATTGGGACCTTCTCAGGTCAACGATGTCTAGCTCTACATAAGCATTCTCCCCTGAAGTCTCATCGTCCGTAGGTGCCAGGGTAGGAGAAGGCACTTGATCAGGACGAGTCCTTCCATTGATGCCGAAGGATCTTCATAGTAGAATGAGATCTATGATGTGACCCCAAGACCTCTTCGCTCCGCTTCAGGTTCAGCTCTTCTGAAAGTGTGTCCCTTCTCTTCCATCGAATCCAAGCACCTTGAGACTTGGAGATAGCAGGATACCCTTGGGGAAGAGATAAAATTAAGGGTGGCCAAGAAAGATGAGAGGGTTTCTGAGTGCCCTGGAGACGAGATCGCGATGTATGAAGGCTATTTCGAGGCTGGAATTAGGGGTAAGATACCAGTTCTGGTGATGAAAGTCTCAACGCACTTTGGCATCTGGTCCTCTCAGCTAAACATGTCTTCCTGGAGGATCCTTATTGTTTTCAAAGTCCTTAATGAGTTTCATGAGTTGAACCTGGGCATTGACAAACTTCTTTACGCCTATTATTTCTCTCTCGTTTCTCCTAGTGAAGGTAGATACTATATTCACCCTTGGGAAAGGGCTCCTATAGTTAAGGATCTTGATAAGAGTGAAAGAAAGCGGGTTTCCTTCAACAAACACTGGGCGCAGAGATTCGCTTTCATGAATGTAGGATTGACGCCTCGCTTCTCTACCCCTTGGAAATTTACAGGTAGGTTTAGGATGATCTTTCTGTTTCGTGACTTCTGGCTCGGACGCTGATTTTGTTGTCTTACGCGTTTTGCAGAGGTGTCGACGGAGAAAGCAAAGGAAGGAGTGGAAGAGGCTTTGGAGATCTCAGCTGAAGAAAAGAACATCCCATTCCTACTTAGTGAAGAAGCGTTGAGGCAAAGTAGCATCAGAGGTTATTTTTTTATTTGTTACCTTTTGAGTCGTGTTGAATCTTCTGTTTTGATAATCCCTTGTTGTTTTGCAGGAAATAAGACATGATCTAGTTCAAAGGCGCTGGAAGACTTCAAAAAGCTCAGGTGGCCATGAAGCTTAAGCTGGAATCGGGGGGCAAGACTCCAGAGGTTGTGGAGATTCCATAGTCTCCTTCTGGTCGAACCAAGAGGAAGGTGGTCGAGAAAGCCACAACCTCTTCCGAGAAGCAGAAAGGAAGCTCTTCAAGGCTTTCCTCCTCCTTTCATAATGATCTTGATGGTTTTCTGGAGTTGCTAAAAGACTTCGTATTTCCCTCAGTCTTCGTCCACTATTCTGACTCCAACAATGTGGGAGTTCTCGCTTATGCCCAGAAAAAAATGATCAAGGTGATCGACTTACTTCTGATGTCTTCCTTTTTCTTTATGCTTGTTGCTAACTCTGCTTCTTCTTATACATGTTCTCAGATGGCTGCCTTTTTCCATCATGTCGAAGAGCAGCTTGTTAATGAAGTGGCTTCTGCTGGGAAGACTATAGTGCAAAACTACCTCCTCAAGCTAAGGAAGGAGGAAGACAAGACTGCTGGCCTGAGGAAAGAGCTGAGGAAGTTGGCCCGTAGGCTCGAGTATCAGAACTAGAAGGTAGATGATGACAGTAATATTTTACCGCTTTTTGTTGGATTTTTACGTATTTATTTGCAGATTTTTAATGTTTTTTCGACCTTTAGAGGTAGTTTTCTCCTATTTGTGATTTTAGGGACTAATTATGTTAAATCATCAAAAAGGATAGAGAAACGTGCTAATTGGACCTCATTCATATTACCAAGAAAGTTTCATTGACGGATCATGAAGACAAAGACTCAAACACTTGAGTTTTGCATTTTACCAATTTGGACAGATTCTCAGCATCAGAAAGATCGTCATGAACGAAGGTCTTCCCTTCATTTTATTGAGCCGGAATTTGGTCAGAAGTTTATAATTTGAGTTAGCTTTCATATGCAAGTGGTTTGGAGTCATTTGGAGCTTTGACCCAAGAGTTATAGACGTTTAAGCAAAGATACGTCAATATGTCTCGGAAAGGAAGCAAATGGAGCATGATTTGAAGCTGTGACCGGATGATAGAGTTACCACCACCGGCTGAGTGCTAATTTTTGGCACACTCCGGTGACAGATACATTTCATGGTCAAAGACAGATTTCAAGTTATAACTTTCAGTTCGCTTAATCGAATTTGATTACGCAAGAACAGACATAACCGAGGACGCCCAAGGAAACCCTATTATTATAAATAAATTATTTTAGCCTTTAGAAAGAGAGAGCCACAAATTTTACAGAGATTTTCAAGCCGTCAAAAGCTTTGAGAGTTCTTTCCCTTTGTTCTTCAAGTTTCGAAGTGTTCTTGAGAGAGATCCATTCCATACTTTCACATCAAGAAGATTTATTTACTCTTGATCTATTTAATAATGTTTTTCTCATTGATTGCTTGTTGTTTTTTGTGCTCCATATCTGAGTAGTTCATAAGTTAGGTTTGTAGATTTCTCAAAGAGGTCATGTATTCATGAGATGCTAGTATTTTTTTAGGAATTCGTTTAGTCTTTATCTCGGTTGATCTTTATGCATGATTGCTCTACTTGCGCTTCTAGTAGTCTGTCCATAGGTAGATTTTCATTCCAAAAGCTTGTTAAATCACCTGAATCAATTTTTTGACAAGCTGAGTTCGAAGAGGCTCCGAAACTAGACCACCTTGGCTTAGTGAACTTATTGAAACATGTGTCTATTTAATGCATGATAATTATTTAATATCTTTCCAAAGTCTAGGTTCTTTGATAATTAGTATAGAATCCTGAACCTCAAAAATGGAGAGAATTTAAATTAGTATTTTCAAGTTCTAGACGTTTCTTTATTATTTTCCCTAAACAAATCGATTTTCTCTATGATGCATGTGAATGCCCTAAGTGTCTAATGCTTTTTCCCATTGATTTACATCCTTTTAATTATTTTAGTCACTATTTTTTACTTTAAAACTCACCAAAAAACTCTTTTATTTTCGGTTTTAGCATAAATTAATTCTGAAATTCGTAATGTAATATCTTAGTTCTCGTGGGATCGATAACCTGAAGTACTACATCTACGATGTGCACTTGCAGCAGTAGTGTCTTTTTGGTGAAACTTGACACACTATCAAACTTTATAGCGCCGTTGTCGGGGACTTGATTTGTAACCTACGAAATTTTCTTTATTGATTTTACTCTAGAACGCTTTTATTTTCAGTTTTTACTTCTTTTTCGTTTCTTTTCTTTTAAGGTTTTATGCAAAGGAGATTTTCTTTGGACGATCCATCTACAGCCAATATTCCCATTGACATCATTGAACGCACTTTAAGGAGACAAAATAGAGAAATATTAGCTGCTATGGAAAATCCGAACCAGAATCCTCCACACGGACAACCACATCTTGTTGACAATCAAATCGTTCTCATTGAACAAGAAGATGTAGCTGCTGGCCATGGACTTGCTGTCGCCCCGGTTACTATTCTTCCACCTCACGTCAACTTACCTACTGATGTAGGACTTCAAGGAGTCCAAGGAAACACACAAGAACCTCTTGGTGCTGCCCCAGTTCCACAAAACCAACAAGGAAGAGGAAACGCACATGCTCGAGTGGATAACCCACAACAAATTCCACCTGGGAATTTAGTTGGATTACATAAACTCCCACAATTACTCCAAGCCTTGATTAACCAAGGTTTACCTCAGAATCAGCCCCCTCAAGGACAAGCTCAACAAAATCAGCCTCGCCAACCTCAATTCATTGGAGATTTCGATTCTTCTGATGCATTCTTCTTGGATATGAATCCAATTCGTCCTCCTCAGCCTCAAAGGAATGATTTTGAGATCAAACCTCATATCATAGCTTTGGTGAAGCAAAACCAATTCTATACTCTGTGTACAGAACATCCACTTGACCATATCGACACATTTGAAGAGATATGTAGTACTACTTGTACAAACGAAGTTCCACCAGACTACTTTAAGTGTAAGCTTTTTACTTTCTCACTGAATGATAAAACTCTTAGATGGATAAAGTCTCTGCCACCACAATCCGTCACTACTTGGGATGAACACAAAGGTGCACTTCTGAGCTAATTCTACTCTAAGCAGAGATTGAGCTACATTTGAAGCAAAATCTCTTGTTTTTAGAAGGGATCTATAGAATCCTTCTATGAAGTTTTAGAAAGGTTCAAGGAGTACACAAGGGATTTCCAGGCCATGGTTTCTCTGAAGGAAATCTATGGAACATCTTCTACAATGGTGTCGACCAGAAGTACAAGCTTTCTGTAGACATGGCCAGCAATGGGAGCTTTATGGCTAAATCTGTGCCCAAAGCCAAGCTTTTGATCAAGAACCTAGCTGCTAGTGATGCCATTAGTGGTCCTATTTATGATAGAAACTGATGCCCTACTTTCTATGCCACAAGAGAACTAGGTCGATCGTAGTACTTTAGGGTCGTCCAAGGATTTAGAGGCTCGACTAGTAGAACCTAAACAAAGAGAATGCACTAAGAGTCCTAGTCTAGAGGGCGATTTAGTAGGGGATTGTCATGGGTCTCCACTAAATCTAATTGAAATCAAGGCCAAACATCGTGAATACTCATAAAAGAAAGCAATAAGAAAGCTAACAAGAAAGTAAAGAAAGAAAGGAGTAAACTTGGATCTAATCAAATAAAAAGATAGGATTTTGAGACAATGGTTATGGGTTTGGGTTCAATCTAAAGATGTGATGGACTTTGGTAAGGCTTTATTAGAGGATCGAAGTTATTCCTAGACCAAGGATCCCTCTATTGTCGATCAACTCACTCTCGTGACAGAGATCTATTCACCTATA
The DNA here is from genome assembly GCA_900406275.1 of Anastatica hierochuntica. NCBI lineage: Eukaryota > Viridiplantae > Streptophyta > Magnoliopsida > Brassicales > Brassicaceae > Anastatica > Anastatica hierochuntica. Next base: position 21,051 of record OVAN01003407.1, read on the forward strand.
CATATTACAAGGCTAAACTCTCGTTTGTTGCCTATCTAAACATGTATGTGATAGTGTTTCTCAAGCCCATCTAGCCATCTAGTACCTAGGTAACATCCACTCTCATAGGCCCAAGAGAAAGACATAGATCTTGTTATCTTAGGCATTTCATCGAACACTTTCTAGGCGTCAGTGAGCAAGCAAATAACTATGAAGACCTAAACTAGATCTAGTAGGAATCTATGCCAAGATCTAGTTTAATCATCCATCACAACCCTAGATCTATCCCTAGCCTACCATATCTCAAGATCCAAGATGGATCTACTCACTAAGAGTCAAAGAAATCCAAAGACATGAAATGGGTCTTTGATCTCTCATGGTCTTAGAAGAATACATGTAGTGAAAGAGATGAAGGAGAAAAGATCCAAATCCCTCAGGAAAAATAAAGAGTTATTACAAAGTTCTTAGATCTCAAAATGAAAGAAAAAATAAGTGTTCTTAAGCATAAGTTTTGATATGTTGTGTTCTTGGTACATAAAGGGCTATATATACTAAGGGAAGGAGAGAGGAAGCCCTAAAAAAGGATTTTATCACGTTAAGGTCGCCTGGCATGGACCCAAGGGAGGCTGGCATGGACCCTTGGGTCGATGCTGGGTCACGTTGGGCTGCAAGACTATCAAGGGAGGCTTGCATCGACCCAACGTTGGCCAGCATCGACCTTTGGGTCGATGGCAGGGTCCCTTTGCAGCTTCTTGTGCCTTCTTCCTCCTCTTTGATGTCTTGCTTGACCCTAACTTCTTCCATAGTGTTTAGCTCTCTTTGTCTTTGGTTTTTAGCTCCATTTCAACTTTAGATTCACCTCTAGAGCTAATAGCTCAGGTTTTCGCCCGAGATAACACTGCAAGCGCACATATGTACGTTGTAGTGGTTCGGGATCGAATCCACAAAGACAAAAGGTAGCACGAAGAAATATCAGATCACACAGTGGGCTAAGGCTAAAAAGATGTTTTTAGAGATGATGCAAATATCGAAATAAAGAAAGCAGACACGCAACGAAAGGGTTGTAAATCAATCAAAGAAGTGTTGGGCATCGTGTATTCTCAGGGAAACGATTCATTGTTGATTCAAATTATAGACTAGGGAACAAGTTAAGAACCGTCTTTACTCAAATTCTAATTTAGAATTAATCTACTTCTGTAGTATCAGCGCCCTATGCATTAGAAATCTCGACAATAACTTCTGTTGACCCTCAATTTCTAATCATGCATTACTAACATGTTCGATATGTTCACAATTCACTTAAACATCAACTTTCATTAGCTTAAGAAGAATTGCTCATCTAAGATTCTTTCAGGCATTTAAACAAACACTTTCCTGGGGTTAAATTACCTAAGAACAGAAACTAAGTGATTAGTTCCATTTCATGCATCACGAACAATCATAGATTAAGATCCATTAGATTAAATCCCTAATCATGCGATTCTATATCAACAAATCTTGAATCCATATGTGAGAACCCTAAACAAAACGAAGAGACTATTCACTCATGGTAATTGCAAAAAAACATATCAAATTCATGAGAGACATGATTGTATTAAGCATAAATTAGAGTATTAAGCATAAAGGGTTCCGAAAACTTCTCGAATCGGAGTATTGAGATGGTTCTTCTCCCTAGGTTACAAATCTCTCTAAGCTCTCTAAAATTCTCTAGAAGTGCATAATGAAAAGGAAAACACGAGCTTAGGTCTTTTAGTTGTAATCCGGTTCGAAATAAGTTTAGTCTGGTTCTTCGTAAAATCGGTCCGTAATTCGGGAAAGGGATCGATCGATCGCTAGACAGGGATCGGTTGATCCTTGTCCAAATTCCTGTGTATTTTCTAGCTTTCCACGAACACTTCCTTCGATACTTGAAATCCATCCAAAATGCATTCTTTTCGCACATTCAAGCTCGATTCCTGTAAAAATAACAAGAACACAAATCTGCACCAAAACAATCCGAATACATACTAAAAACCATAGATCTCGTGTGAAAACCATAGTAAAAACTACTAAAATACTGACACATCAAGAGCCTCCATGAATCCATCTCAAAGTTGCACCTACAAATTCAAAGAAACTGGTATGCAAATGCAATATGCTCAAGCAAACACCAAAGACCAAACCTGGAAATGATGTTTGCAAGTGGGAACTCAAAACTAAGATAAGAAAAGTAATGCCTTATGTCCAATGTCCTCAAAACAAGTAAAATGGTGTAAAGATCATCTAAAACCTTAAGTACTTCTCCATGATCATCACAAACCCAACTCTTAGAATCTAAGCTAAGCATCCATAAATTACCCAATCCCCAATTCCTTTTTACATTCAATTAAGTTTAGGCATGAGTTCTTTACCTATGGGCAATGCATCTTATCCATTCGGTTTGGAGTTCAAAGAAGGGTTTTAATATAAAGAAGTGTGAAAAGAAGATGGTTCTCTCGATTTAAAGTGGTTTCTCTAAAACAAAGTAGTGCAAGACAATAGGCAAAAGCAAGGTGGTAACCGAACAATTCACGCATACAAAGCATTTACTTCCTCTAATTGTTCCCACCCTATTGATTCCTAAGGATCTAGACACTTACTTGATATAAATACTCATCCTAAATCTAGAAACCATAAACTTTTATTAAACCAAACTCACTCATTCTTTTTCTTTTTGTAGACAACTAGAGATTCTTAACCTTTTAAACTTCTAAGCTACTAACCTTCTTTTAAATTCAAGAGCCACTATCTAATCACTTGGACTCTTTCTTTCTTTTTCTTTTTAAGGGTGGACTCTCTAAGCGTTTAGTTTCTAAGGTTACAACTTAAACTTAGTACTACTCTCTAGTGCCATTTTCTTTTACTTCTTTTTCTTATCTTTTTCGATTTTTCCTTCTTTTCTTTTTCTTATTGAAACAACCTAGGATCATATAAGCACTAAGAAATATCTACTTGACTCAATATTCACTAACCATTCCCAAGACTTAGACAAATCTAAAACCAAAAAGATTTTCCCCTCCTATGACTCTAGTTTGCCTTAAAGCGAGGCTAACTCTAAGGATGTATCCTCTTTGTCGTTCAACTTCATTTCAGTCGGGATTTTGCCTGTGTGTGCACTTTCCTAAAGAGGCCTCACATATCGAAATAATAGGAGGTTTTGAAGGAAAGGTTTAAGGGTTCACAAGGGTAGTTCACTACTCTTAAGATGAGAGTAGCCATTTGAGCTAAGAAAGAGTGGTAAAAGATGGTTAAAACGTAGTTCAAATGTAGTGATTTCCCATGGTCATGTATGACAAAGCCCATAAGCAAGATGCTAAAATTCATTAAAAAGCCATCTTAGATAGGAATTGACTAAAAAGATAGTTTACTTCCACTTTCAACAAAGACCTTTAAGTGGTCAATTCCGATCACGAATTTTTCTAAGACAAAAAGTGTTCTAGGCAAAATCTTACTTCTAGTGAGGACATTATTCATTAAATAAAACTCATCTATCTATGAGGTAATTTCATCATTTTTTCCTATGTAAAATGCAATCCTATATGCTCCTACAAACTAGATATTCACAAATGAATGCAATCTATAAGCAAAGCTTTGAAAATCTTTTTGTGTTTTTTGAAAGTTTTTTGCTTTTTTTGGTTTTTTATAAGTCATAACTATCTCCAATGCAAGACTCAATGTGCATGAAAAGAAAACAACAAAACTCAAAATAGCATTAGTACTAAGCCCCTCCCCCGGACTTAAACTTCCCCGTCACGGTGAATTTTAAACCATGAGAGTGACTCATTAAAAACACATAAATAAAACGAAAATATGCAATGGTATATATAAGGGATTGTAGGTGCACCTTTAGACAACACATATGTATGAGTGTCTTGTTAATTCGGCGGAGGAATCGGGTTCATTGTTGTTGCGTTTTGATCTCCGTGGCCGAGATGAAAAAGGGCCAACGGGGTCTTTCCCATGTTTTCTACGGGATGGCTCTTGAAACGAAGTCCTTGGTGGAGTCATTCCATGCTCTTGTGGCGGAAGAGCTACCGAATGCCTCGGTTGTAGGTGTTCATGACCGCTCGAATCTTTATCTTCCGCTTTTTCTCCACTTGATATGACATAGTGATAATACTTGTCGCTCTTCTTCATTCTCCTCCACAATTAAGTGAGAAATTTTCCTTGTTTCTTTATGATCTTCTCCTGGTCATTCACCTTTCTTTCTAAGTACATCTCATACTCATTCCTTTGGTAATCTGCGGGTGGTCCTTCTCTTCGGTACTCAAAGTCGAAGGTATTTTCATCTTCTTGGTTTGGTTGTGGCTCATGGTGATCAGACTTGTAGAGTCTTGGCTCACTCGGTAGGGAGTGATGGTTGACAAGTAGGTGCTTAGGTAGATGGAATGAGAGGTTATCATCATTAGTAGCTATGGTGTGCTCTTTTAAATTTAAGTAGCACGCCTTCTTTTGTTTATCCTCATCAATGAACAAATATATCACTTGGATGTTGGTGAAACCATGACACCCATAGAGAAACTTCTCCTAAACCGAGTGATTCATGTCCATTTTCTGTTCTCCCTTCAATCTACGGAATTCCCTAAGGTTAACTCCCACATGGAGAAATAATGGAGTGAGGAATCTGCCTATGCATATCATAGGCTTATTCATGGTCCTCAACTCTTCATGGTAATCCAATATCTCGGAGATGAAGACACCTCAATTTTTCACATTGTTTCCCTTGAGGTCTTCCATTATCTCCCCACATGGTCCTTTAATTACCGTCTTGACACTTTGGAACAATAGCTTTAAACTTAAAGGGCTCACTAGTTTAGGCGAGCTTCTTCCCACAAATGTGTTCCCAAGCAATTCCAAAAGGTATCGAATGGTTGGGTTTCGAACCTTTGATAGCTTGGCCGAACCTTCATCATATTCTCCAAGTGTTCTTCGCTCCCAAAGTATCCTTGATTAAAGTCCGTACCGATAACCAAAATCTTCCTTCGTTGAATTAAACACATATACTTGAAAAATCTCCTTAAGGGGCACCTTGTAAAAGTCTTCCTTGATTCTAAACGTGAGGTACACGAAACTTTCTTAAGGACCACGTCCTTGTACCATGCTAACCTTTGAGAGGAATTGGAGAGTGGGGTGACAGTAAGGTTTATTTTTCAACATTATTCTTAAGGACCACGTCCTTGTTCTCGGGCATTAGCGACATCTCGTGATGCCTAAGGTTTATTTTTCTTTCGTATGCCGCTTTTCGTGTTTGAAAGTCTTGTGGGCTTGGAAAGTTTAATCGTTATCTAGGCGTTTTAGTCAAGCCTAGGTTATCGGTACGGCCGAAAATTGGTTTGCGCGATTGCGACAAGTTGTGTTAGAATGAGATTCCTTGGAACCGTGTTGCGTTGATTTTGCTTTTTGAAAGATGTGGGAGTATACGAGTATACGTACACCGACTCCCCCTATTTTTCAAGGAAGGGGACAGCTGAAATCGTCTTGCGACGATTTGCCTACGTACCCCTTTCGGAGATCAAGCCGTCTCGTAGTTCAATGTGTTTGCGATATCGTTATTTAGTAAAAGTACTTCTTGAGATGCATCGCGTTCCAAGTTCTTGGAATTTTGACGTCTTGCATTGTGGCAAGTTCGTACGCACCTGGTCGGACAACTTTCGTAATTTTGTACGGTCCTTCCCAGTTCGCTCGGAGTTTCCCTGCGTTTTGTTCGGTAGTGTTCTGGAAAACTTTGCGTAACACTAGGTCGCCTTCATCGAACCTGCGGCTGCGTACGTTTTAGTTATAGTACTTTGCTGCCGCTTGTTGGTAGTTTTGGATAGTACGACGGCCTGGTCTCGACGCTCGTTAATAAGGTCGAGTTCGTCTAGCAGCATTGAGTTGTTAATGTCTTCTCATTCTGGGAGCAGCATTCTGCGTATTCCGGGGAATTCGACTTCCGCCGGGATAACACATTTTGTCCCGTATACGAGAGAGAAGGGAGTTTCTCCCGTTGCTCGCCTAGGGATTGTCCAGTGAGACTAGAGGACTCCTTCGAGTTCCTCCGCCCATCGACCCTTTTTAGCGTCCAAGCGGTTTTTGAGTCCGTCCAGGATAGTCTTGTTGATGGTTTCGGCCTGGCCGTTATCTTGTGGGTACCTGGGAGTAGACATTGTCAACCGTATCTTCCATTTTTCGCAAAATGCCTTGAATCTTGTTGAAATAAACTGGAACTCGTTGTCTGTTACGATTTCGTATGGTACACCGTGCCTGCATAAGATGTTCCTCCATACAAAATTTTTGACTTGGGCGTCTTTGATGCTCGCGTACGAGTCGGCCTCGATCCACTTTGAGAAGAAGTCGGTTAAGACTAGCAGGAAGCGTTTCTGCTTTGATCTGTGCATATGGCCGACGATACCCATTGACCATCGCATGAATGGATATGGGGCCAAAATGGAAGAGAGGAGCTCCTCGGACTGGTGGATCGTGGGCGCGTGCCTTTGGCATTTTTCACGTTTATGTGCGAATTTCTCGCAATCTTTTACCATCGTCGGCCAGAAGTACCCATGGCGTTTGATTTTGATTGCGAGTGATCTCCCTCCAGCGTGATTTACACAAGACCCTGAATGGACTTTTTCCATGATCTTTCGTGACTCGTCACCCTCTACGCATGTCATTAGGGCCCGGAGAATCTCCACTTGAAGATTTTCCTGTCTACTAACACGTATCGGGCGGCTTGAATCTTGATTTTTTGGGCTGCCAATTTTTCCGGAGGGAGGGTTCCTTCAGCAATGTATGCCCGTATCGTTTCCAACGACGGTTTGTCGCAGCTGAATTCGGACTGTCCCGAGTCTTGCTCGGGCGGAGCATCGGTTTCCTCGGCATCCTCGTCTAACAATTGGTTAGGTTAGCGACAATCGGAGGACCGATGCTTGGGTGTTCTATGAATTTTTCGGGAATCACCCGGATAACACTAGGGTCCGAACTTGAAGCCAGGGCTGCAAGTGCGTCGGCCTGCATATTCTCCGAACAGGGAATTCGCGTGAGAGCGATCTGGTCGAAGCTATCGGCGATGTTTTGGACAAGCTTTAAGTACAATTCCATTATATCGTCTCTGGCTTCATACTCGCCGCTGAACTGATTCGCTATGAGCTGGGAATCGCAATATGCTTGAATGTTGCGTATTTTCAGTCCATAAGCGAGTTGTAACCTGGCAATCACGGCCTCATATTCAGCCTCGTTGTTTGAGGCATGGAACATCGATTGGAATGACTGTTCCAGAACTTCTCCCGTTGGAGAAGTGAGTCGAATTCCGATTCTTGATCCTTGCTTGGACGAGGATCCATCAACGTGCAAGATCCAGGTTGCGTTGGGCTCGTGATTTGCCGCCCTTTCCGTGGAAAGTTTGGCCACGAAATCAGCGAGTACCTGGGACTACGCAGCGGTCTTTATTCGGTATTCGATGTCATACTCGCTTAGCTCGATTGCGCATTTTGTTAGTCTCCCCGATTGGCTGGGACTATGGAGAATAGTTCGTAATGGGAATGACGTGAGTATGATGATTGTGTGGGATTGGAAGTATGGCCTTAGTTTCGGGTTGACATTATGACAGCGAGTGCCAATTTCTCCATCAGCGGATATCGCGTCTCTGCTTCTAGTAAAGTTTTACTTAGGTAGAAAACTGGCTTATGTTCTCCGCATTCTTCTCTGATGAGAACTCCGCTTCCAGCCATTACCGACACCGCGATATATAGGAACAACGGTTCTCCGATGACACGTTTTGCCAGAATCGGAGGTGTGGCCAGGTAACTTTTCAGCTGTTGGAAAGCTTTTTCGCATTGCTCGGACCACTTGAATTCCTTGTTCCCTCTTAAAACGTCGTAAAAAGGAAGGTACTTTTCCATAGACCAAGAGATAAAGCGATTGAGCGCGGCGATTCTACCAGTTAGTTTCTGTACCTCTCGCTTGCTCCTCGGAGAGGCCATTTCAAACAACGCGCTAATCTGTTTTGGGTTAGCCTCAATCCCTCTGCAAGTGACGAGATATCCGAGGAACTCTCCCGAGGCAACCGCGAATCTGCACTTTGCTGGGTTAAGCTTAAGGTTGTGCAAGTTTAGTCTCCCGAAGCATCTTTGTAGATCGGCTACGTGGTATTGCTCCTTGAGGGACTTCACGAGCATGTCATCGATGTACACCTCCATAGTCTTTCCGAGTTGT
>OVAN01003408.1:0-29076 GCA_900406275.1 Anastatica hierochuntica
ATGATGGCAAGTCTTAGACGACGGTGAATCTAGATGTCGATAAGTCTAGACAACGGTAACGGTAGTCGATGCTAAATCTAGAAGACGTTAAGTCTTGGTGACGATAAGTCTAGACGACAGTAAGTCTAGACGGTGGTGAGTCTAGACGTTGGTCATGTTTCCGAGTAATTCCGATTAGAGATTCGATCTTGGATGTTGAGTTCGAGATGACCATTTTTGACACCAACATCAATCAAACTGATAAAAGATTCATAGTTTAAACGTCTCATGTCTTTGGTAAGCTGCAAAGGTTTCGTAGTGTTCATCTTATTTCGGTGGGAATATCTTTAAATCATTTGTATTTTTCTCTAAACAAAATTGTAGTGTTGATGTTCGACAAATCATTTAATATTAGATCGGTATAATGTTTTGATAGAAGCCGCTTACGGATTATGAATCCATTATGTTGGGGCCAAATCCCGGAAATTGTGGAAAACCCATTAACAATGAAAAGGTTTGGATTCTCGAAAGCCCAAAAAGAAAAATCAAGTGTAGCAAGATGAGGTCTTCAGATCGAGAGGTTGGTTCCGAGAATCAAGCTGAGATTTCGGAGAAACAGTTGGCTCAAGGTGGTGAAACCTGCGATTATTTAAGGAGAAGGAAGGAGGGATTACGAGTCTCTCTCTTTTTTGGGAGTTCCCAGAAAGAAACTAAAAGGAGAAACACATCTTTAATATAATCGATTACTTTGATCTTTGTAATTTCAATCTTTTCATATCTAGATTTGAATCAAGTTCGTTTGTAAGCATTTACTAAATTTAATATTCAAGGATTAAGACTTTCATCTTGAGTCTAAACGGGATTCATTCCACGTGATTCTTTTTTGCTTATTATAAATTCTAAGTGTGGATTTAGATCCACATTTTGGCGCCGTTTGTGGGAAAGAAACAATTGAATCCCTGACTCCGTGACTTAAAGATGGATCCATGCAATCGAGATTTCAATCAACAAGAATTCTCATCGTTAACTCCGAGCCCTAGCTCGCCGAACCATGGAGGCTCTGGACTCCCAGCCTTAGAGCCTCACCTTTCTGATCTTCAAGTAGAGCCTCAGCCGCTAGCGCGGACTCGATCCGATCTCTCCAGCACAAGAACAACCTTTCAAGGGCTTTCCAGCGAGCAAAACACAAGACCTCTGGCCCTCGGAGAGTCCGAATAACATGCAACCGTCGGATCCCAACCTCTGGCATTAGCAACGAGTCAGGTGTCGAGCTAACTCTCTGAGATCCGCCAGATGATGCTCCAACTGATAAGTAGAACCCAAGAGAATGAACGCTTGGTTCACCAGCTGGTATCTCGGAAACAACAATTTGAGGAGGTAACGATGTCTTTGCCTCCATCGTCTCAACTGTGGCAATGAAGAGCCTCCAAAGTAACCTTCTGAGGCCTTGTCATCGACCCCTCATTCCCTCCCGGTCGCTTAGAATACTCCCCCAATAGCGCAATACCTAAGGGTCAGGGACCTTCCTTTCAGACACCTGTTTCAAGAACGGCCCCTGCGTCCAACCCACCAGCTATCACTACAATGGGGACTAACATTTATACCATGAGCTCCGAACCTTCTCAGGTCCCTCGACAGATACTTGCGCAAATCCATCAGTTACCTCCACCACCACCTACATTTAGGTCTGGTGGAGATACCTCAAATTGGTCTGGTGGTAGAACCTCAACATCAATCCACCAAGCCCGAAACCTCTCCATTGACCTAGAGGGTCAAGGACGAACAGAAGCTGCAACAGCAGCTTACCCAAGCCTCCCAGTTTATCGCGCTAAGCAAAACAACCAAGGGATCCGAGAGAGACCTACCTCTCCAACCACTTGGGGGCACGATCAAACTTGGTTCCGCCGGGAACCACTTAATCAGACACCTGTCGACGACTCAGCTAACCTTCCTCAAGAGTGACCTGAGGCTTTTCGAAGGTACATGGAGAGGACACATGCAGCTCTTCAAAAATTGAACGCTCAGGTCCACAAGGCCACGAGCTCAGCTCCCGAAATTGAAAGCATAATCGAGGAAACCCGAGGAACCGCATTTACTTACAGAATCGCCAATTCTTATATTAGAGATACAAGAAAGCTTCGGATTCCCGAATATGACGGAACCTCGGACCCCAAAGCCCACTAGAGAGCCTTCAGATTAGCTATCGTCAAAGCACACTTCACTCATGAAGAGTGCGAAGCAGGCTATTGTCGAACTTTCACAGATAACCTGACAGGAACAACTCTTGAGTTGTTCTCTGGTTTCGAACCAAATTCGATAGATAGCTTCGATCATCTTACGAATGCTTTCTTAAAGTAGTACGTGACCCATATCCGAAAACAAGCTTTCGAAGCAGATCTTTGGAAGATCAGATAGGGAGTTGGGGATACACTTCGATTTTACATTGACAAATTCAGATCAATCAAAACAAAGCTCTTAAACCCCAAAGATCAGGTAGCTATCGAAGCTCTCCAAAGAGGACTCTGGTATTGGTCAGAGTTCTGGTCTGAGCTTACTGTCAACCCTCCTCCCATGATCGACAATGCTCTACACAGGGCATCTTGATTTATTACTCTCGAGGAAGAGACCGCAACGATGGATAAAATCCACAAGAAACCTCAGAACTATTCGAAGGTTGAACCTCAAGATACTAAGGGTCCGACTAATAAGGTAATCCCCAAAAAAATCAAACCCAGGTTGAGCATTCCTATGCCATCGATGAAACGCAACAAGAAAAATCTGTTGCAACAACAAGGAAGGCCCCCTAGACTAAAGTGTATGAGGAAAACAAATTTTGTTCTTACCACGATAGGAAAGACCATTCCGCAGAGGAATGCTGGGACCTTCAACGCCAACTAGCAGCGAAATTTGCCGCCGTAGAAATAAAAGACGTAAACCTAAAGAAACCAATGTCTTTCCAAAAGAGAGCCCTGAGGGAGACCTCTCCAAAACGGAATAGGTCACCTGAAAAGGAAACCGATTCACCACCCCTAGCTCCCAAGAAAAGGATCGATATGATCCTTGGAAAATTCCTCGAGGGGAGAAACCTCTGGGTAGGAGCTCCGAAACCTCTACCTGAGGGAACGATAACACTCTTATTTGATAAGGCCTCGAATAGCAACCCTCCGATTCAAGGGTTGATTACATTCTTGGAGGTTTCAAAATTTTCCAAGAATCTTTGAATTCAATTAAAGGTCACCTGCAAAAGACCGGATCCAGTGTTCAACCGAGGTCCTCTGCCCATGAGTCTAAAACTAAGGTTTCTTTCTGAGAAAGTGAGACTTTAGATCTCGACCGACATCATGACGACGCTCTAGTCACACACTCAATGTAGCTAGTTACGAGGTATCTAAGCTGATGGTTGATACTGGAAGCTCCGTTGACCTTATCTCCTATAATGCCTTAAAAGGGATGAAGATAGACGACTACGAGATTACCGGTCAAAAGGCTAATCTTGTAGGTTTCTCTGGAAAAACAACTACCTCTTTGGGAACTATCAAACTCCCGGTCATAGCTAGCGGGGTCATGAAAATGATCAATTTCGTGGTGATTGACAAACCAGCTCCATTTCATGCAATCTTGGGAAGACCCTGGATTCATAAAATGAAAGCAGTTCCGTCAACCTACCACCAGTGCGTTAAATTCCCGACTGTTGATGGGGTAGCTACAGTCCAAGGTAGTAAGAAGGTATCTAGAGTTTGCTACCTAGGTGGTTTCCAAATTATTAAGGAATCTGCCCAATATCATCTACATATTCGGGAACAGCAAGCGATGCAGCAAAACATCCGTGGTCTCCCAAGGAATCTCACCGAGCAAGTCTGCATTGACAAAGCTTACCCTGAAAACATGTCCGCATTGGGTCAGAATTACCCTTTGAAATCAAGGATCAACTTGTACGCTTCCTTAAAGATAACGTTAAGAGCTTTGTGTGGTCTACCAGTAATATGAAAGGTATCGATCCAAGTGTAACCACACATAAGCTTAACGTAGACCCAACGTTTAAGCCTGTAAAATAGAAATGACGCAAACTTGGCCACGAGAAGGCTCAAGCCGTCAATGATGACATCGACCGATTGATGAATGCTGATGCGATCCGAGAGGTCCTTTACCCCGACTGGCTAGCCAATCCTGTGGTTTTCAAAAAGAAAACGGGAAATGGAGGACAAGTGCCCACTTCACCGATCTAAATAAAGCATGTCCCAAGGACAGCTTCTCGTTACCTCATATTGATCGTTTAATTGAGTCACCTGTGGGCCACCTATCATTATCCTTCATGGACGCCTTCTCAAGATATAATCAAATAATGATGGATCCTGAGGATCAAGAAAAAATCACCTTTATAACAGAGCGTGTAACTTATTGTTATAAAGTCATGTCCTTCAATCTAAAAAACGCTGGAGCCACCTACCAGAGGCTCGTGAACAAAATGTTTACCCGACAACTCGGAAAGACAATGGAAGTTTAGATAGATGACATGTTGGTCAAATCTTCAAATGGTGAGGATCATGTTAATCATCTCAGAGAATGTTTCAATATTCTCAACAACTACGATATGAAGCTTAACCCCGCTAAATGTACCTTCGGGGTACTATCAGAGGAATTTCTTGGTTACCTCGTAACCATACGAGGTATCAAAGCTAAGCCAAATCAGATAACTAATTTTCTGGAGATGTCGTCACCTAGAACTACCAGAGAAATACAAAGGCTCACTGTACGAATCGCTGCTCTAAATCGATTAATTTCCAGATCTACCGACAAGTGCCTTCCGTTCTAAAAACTTCTGAAGAATAATTAAAAGTTTCTATGGGACGAGAAGTGTGAAGAAGCTTTCAGATAATTGGAATCTTACCTCTCAGAACCTCCCATACTGTCCAAACCACTAGAAGGAGAACCGTTATACCTTTACATTGTTGTATCTCCATCTACAGTCAGCGGGGTGTTGGTACGAGAGGAGCAGAGCGAGCAGATACCTATCTACTATACAAGTAAAAGTCTGATAGATGCCGAAATCAGGTATCATGCTATGGAGAAGCTAGCTGTCGCTTTTGTAACCGCCACAAAAAGCTACGACCGTACTTCCAAACACATCCCATCGTCGTAATGACCTCCCAACCATTACGCACAATTCTACATAGCCCCAACCTATCCAGACGCCTCACTAAATGGGCCATCGAGCTCAACGAGTATGACATAGAGTACATACCCCGAACTACAGCTAAAGTTCAAGTCCTGGCCGACTTTGTATCGACTTAGCCTCCGAACACCTCGATGCAAACTCGATAGCTCCCAAATGGACCCTCCATGTTGGTGGAGCATCCTCGAGGCAAGGCTCCGAAATCGGTTTAAGGTTGACTTCCTCAGCTAGCGAAATAATCGAACAATATTACAGATTAGGCTTCAACGCTTCGAACAACAAAGCTGAATACGAAGCACTAATCGCAGGCTTGAAAGTGGTAATAGGGCTCGGGATCCGAGAGCTCAACGCTTATAGCGATTCCTAGCTAGTGGCTAGCCAGTTTCACGGAGAATATGAAACAAGGGACGAAAGAATGGGGGCATACCTCGAGGGCGTCCAAAACCTCACTAAAGAGTTCGATAAATTCGAACTAACGAGAATTCCCCACGGAGAAAACTCCTCCGCCGATGCTTTAGCAGTATTGGCCTCCACTTCGGACCTTCTTGTCAAACGAATCATACCTGTTGAAGGTATAGACAAGCCCAACATTGATATAGCTACCAAAGCCAAAATAAAAAAACAATTCAGAAGAACAAAAGGATGACACTCAACCCTAGGTAGTAGCCACCACATTTATCTAGGACGAATCTCCTACTCAAGTTATTACTACATTTTTGTTCCGAAAAACCAAAATCCGCATTTTCAAAAGGCAAGCCTCTGGGGGCACGATCCAGACTCTGGTCTTAGGCATATGCAAAACAGGTATCGCCGAAAACAGAAATTCCTCGGAACCTGATTTTTGAGATACCTCTAGGGGGCACGATCCACACTCCAGACTCAAATACAAGCACAAAAGATATTACTAAGAACAAAGACTCATCGGATTTTGATTCCTAGAATACCTCCGGGGACACGATCCAGACCCACGAAGAGCAAGGTAAAGACCCGTAGCCTGTAAACGAGCAAGCACAAAACCTTCCAATATCTCTCAGTGATAAAGTCATTGGAAGAAAAGATTGGAGAGTTCCAATTATGCAATATATTCAGGAGGGTGTAGCCCCCCACTCACAAGTGGGAGGCTTGAAAATTCAAAGCGTTAAGCACAAGGTATTACATTTTTGACTCCAATATTTATAAATGAAGCGTATCAGGGCCATACCTAAAGTGCGTCCACGACCTTGATGCTCTTAAGCTCATGGCAGAGGTACACGAAGGCTCATGCGGAAGCCACTCCGGTGGCCGAGCCTTAGCCATCCAAATCAAAAACAAGGTTACTTCTGGCCAACTATAATCGCAGACTCTGAGACATACTCATCCCTATATGATAAGTGTCAGAGACACGCCCCAATCATTTACGAGCCAACCAAAAAGCTATCCTCGATATCTGCACCTTACCCCTTTATGCGGTGGTCCATGGAAGTTGTAGGACCCTTAGTAGCTTTAGGTAAAGGGCAACAGAAACTACGTTTCCTGTTAGTCTTAATTGATTACTTCACTAATTGGAAATAAGCCCAGGCTCTCCAACAAGTAACCAAGTTCGAGGTCGAAAGATTTGTATGGCAAGACATCATATGTCGCCATGGGGTCCCTTAGGAAATCTTAACTAATAACGGATCACCATTTATATCCGATGACTTCACAACATTCTGTGAAAAATGGAACATACGCCTCACTACGTCCACACCTCGATACCCTCAGGGAAATGGACAGGCGGAAGTTGCTAATAAATTGATTTTAGCAAACCTCAAGAGACGTTTAGGTACCAACACGAAGTCTTGGTCCAATAAACTACCTGAGGTTCTATGGGCATGTCGCACTACCCCAAGAAGAGCTACAAAGGAAACCCCCTTCTCCTTAGCTTATTGGATGGAGGTCGTAGTCCCACCTGAAACCTCAGTCAGCAGCCTTCGACTAAGCCTTTGTACCTCGAACCCTGAAGCCAATGACCAGCTGTTGTTAGACAACTTGGACCTGATCGAAGAATGCCGGAATTAAGCACTGATTCGTATACAAAACTATCAACAGTCAATGGCTCAGCCCTACAACTCCAAGGTGAGACCTCGGAGATTTGTAGTGGGTGACCTTGTACTATGAAAAGTTTTCGAAAATACCAAAGAGCAAGGTGCCGGGAAGTTAGGTACCAAATGGGAGGGTCCATACCAGATCACCCACGTGGTACGACCTAGAGTCTACAAGCTCGTAAAGGTACAAACCGGGGTACCAAAAATACAACAATGGAACACCATGAACCTCAAAAAGTACTATCACTAGGTATCCGTTGACAAGGTACGTAGGCAGCTCTTTTAATGAGTTCAGCCCCCTCCTCCTAAAAACTATCACTTTTTATCTGAAAAAGCTCAGGTGTCTGGATGATCATTCCAAGAGCTACATGCCTCGATCGTCGGACATCTGACAACTAGATCTTTACATATCTAGACGATTTAACTCTAAATTCCAAGATATGCATCTATATAGTAAAATGATCGAATACTATAAGAATCAATAATATCTCTCTTTATCATTCGGTAGCATCTAAATTATTTCGGGTTTCTAGAAACTTGGTACTTCAAAGGTCTTAAAATCCTAATATCAATTTCAGGTTCCCAAAAACCTGATATTCAGAAAGGTCTTAAAATCCTAATATCTAATTCAGGTCCCCAGAAACTTGATTCTCAGAAAGGTCTTAAAATCCCAATATCAATTTCAGGTTTCCAGAAACCTGATTCTCAAAAGATCTTAAAATCCTAATATCAATTTCGGGTTCCCAGAAACCTGATTTTGCAAAGGTCTTAAAATCCTAATATCAATTTCAGGTTCCGAGAAACTTGATTCTCAAAAGGTCTTAAAATCTTAATATCAATTTCGGGTTCCCATAAACCTGATTTTGCAAAGGTCTTGAATTCCTAATATTAATCTCAGGTTCCTAGAAACCTGATTTCTTGAAGACTTAAAACCCTTACATCAATTTCAGGTTCCCATAAACCTGATTCTTCAAAGGTTCCCAAAAACCTGATTCTTCAAAGGTTCCTAGAAACCTAACCCGTCAAGAGTTTAAAAAACTTAACCTTGCTCATATAGGTTCACGTGACCTAACTAGATCAAAACACGATTAAGGACGAGTCATATTGAATACAATACCCGGTCAAACCTTGGACCCATCGACCAGTCGTTAAATCAACTTGGACCTAACGTCTCATTTCTCAGGTGCCGAAAGGCATCTCAGGATTCTGATTATCTTAACCAAATACTAAGCCTTCAAGATTTTCTAAGTACCTAAAGCTTACGATAAGGCTTCTATATAAGCCCCGACCTTTGAGATATTTGATGCAAAGCCCAAAAGTAGAATCCGAAAATACTTGATTAAAGAAGCACCAAGATGCTTCAGAAAGAGATGTGTTTAAAAGCCTCCCCAGGCTCCCTAATCTAAAGATCCGAACGCATAAAGGTTTAAAATCCTCCCCAAGATACGAGTGCTAAAAACAAAAAAAACCAACATAAAGGGTTTAATAGTCTGCCCTAGCATTAAGTTTTAGAAAAAAGGAGTATAAGAAAAGGAAAGAGAAGAGGTCACTCCTCCTGGTTCTTGGCCTTATCATCTTGGACCTCCATCGACATTTTCTCTCGGACTTCTCCAGCATCTACTAGACCCAGATTTGACCCATGCTCACCTGTCGTGACCTGATTAGTCTCCTCTAAAGCTGAAACAGGACGGACATCGGAAGTCTCTGAGATCTGAGGAATCGGGAGTTTGCTCATGGTGAAATCCGAGACCTGAGCTCATTCGTACTTCTCTTTGGCTTCCGGAAAAAGAGCTACAAATCTGTCATGCTCCTCTTGAGCACTCTTTATCTCTTGGGAAATCAGGTCCTCTAGGAGTTCGACGTTTGCTTGAATTTCTTGAACATGGGTCTGAAGAGAGGTCTCATTCTTCTTCTGCTGAAACTTATCTTTCACAATCTTTGGGACATTCTCGTAGGCTCCCATAATCTCTTTCTTCCCACGTTTGATAGCCAGGCGAACCTCCACAACCTTATTTTCAATCATCTCCTTATTGACAGACACCTGAGCTTCCGTAGTCTTCTTGGAACTCTCGAAGGAAGAAATCTTCTTGTTCTTAACCTCGATGTCAACTCTCATATCCTCGATCTTCCCAGACGAGGCTTCTAACTGCGATTTCAGCTCTCCCACTTGAGCCTGAAGAATCTCCGACAGTGATCTATATTGGTCCAACTGTTCCTTAGCTTCTCGAAAGGCATCTTTAACGTCTTGAAGTTCTTTTACATCGGGAAAATTTTTGATTTGGTTCTCGTAGACTAAGAATGCTTTATTCAAAGCACTAGCTAGCTGCAAACGAATCAAAATAAGGTCAAAACGAGAATTATAAAACATGCTCAGATGAGCAAGAAATATCAGAAAGATACCTGACCAAGGTAGAAGGCGACATCTAGATAGCCCTTAGAATTTGACAATTGAGCAATATCAGGAAAGGCAAGTCCTATCTGCTTCATATGGCACATTTAAGTCGCTAGCCCCCATGTGTCATCCAAGACTGACCCGGGCCCAGAGTGGGAAAAGTTCCACGAACCTTGGCTGCTTCTTGATGAAACGAGCCTTGAGTTTCTTTCACTTGATTCAGTACGAGCTCTCTTTGAAGAGTGCTCGGATCCCTGACTATCCTTGGTCTCCACCGGATTCGACGCATGTCTCTTAGAAGCCTCATCCACGATAACTACCATTTCATCTCCCCTAGCCTTGAAACCTCCGATCTTAGGCTCCCCACACTACAAGAAAACTGTCGAATTAGGCTTGCAATTTGCGACTGCAAAAATAGTCACAAAATTTAAGATCACTTTGCGACTAAATAGCGACAAGTTAACGACTGCATATTGAGTCGACGTTAAATAGTTGGAAAATTGGTAGGTAAAACACGTTAGAAATGATGGAGAAAGTAGGTGTACTAAACTTTAGCGACGACTTATTTTGGTCGCAAAGTTGTCTTAAATTAGTAGGAAAATAGTCGCAAAATTGCGACTACTTTTATGTAGTTGCAAAGAAGTGACAAATATTTTTCCTATTTGTAACTTACTACTTCATTTACACCTCATACAAAAAAGAAAAAACACAGAAAATGTGGAATTCTTCTCGGGATTGGATGGATAATCGGATTGATCTCCGCACACAAAATATCTCGAGTGAGTTCGTGGCAGGTGTGGATCAATTCATGAATTTTGCAAGTAGCCAGTCAATCGCACAAAGCTGTGAAGGTAAGTTCTATTGCCCATGTATGAAATGTCAAAAATCAAAACTTTTGTCGGGGTCAACAATATTGAAGCATTTATATAGTAGAGGTTTTATGCCAAAATATTATCTTTGGTATGAGCATGGTGAAGATTATAACGTGGTCAGCGGAGGAATGACAGGTAGTAGTCATGGTTTTGTAGATTATTCTAGTGGTAATCAACCGGTATAATTAGGTGAAGGAAATGCATATGCGGAGATGGTGAATGATGCATTTCGTGGACCCTCAAATTTTGGTTATTACCATTCATAAACATGAAAGTGGTCATCATGTTCATGAAGAACCAACGCATGAGGCAAAACAATTCTTGTTGGGGTCAAAAATGGTAACATCGAAATTAACGTCCAAGATTTTCGAACGACTCTCAAGAGATCTCGAGATACGAATTTTGGGGCGACATGAAATCACCGTAAACATCAGATAATCGCGTTGTTTCGAAGACATGAGCAAGGTCTGCTCGTCGTTGCGCGACTAGATTTTTCCCGAAAGTTTAGTCGCCCATGGACAATAATTATTTATATTTATTGAATATATATAAGATATATTAATGAATATATATAAGATATGCAATATCCATACGCAATAATTAATGAATATATATAAGATATATTTATTTATATGTGTGGACAATTCCAAATTACATTGCATTAGTTTCTTAATGGATTTAGCTTTAATCCATAAAATTTCGACAAACACATATATGTGTTCCAAATTAATTGGAATTAATGTTCTTGTTTTATCACTAATGGGCTTGGTCCATGAAGTCTTAGGTCATTGGTCGGTTATACAAATGTATATATAACCATAAGATTTGTTAAAAAAAAGGAAAATATAGAAGATAATACACACTAGGGATGGACGCTCGGTTACCGGTTCAATTCGGTTCGATTTGAATTTATTTGGATTTTGGGTTTTCGTATCTAGAAATATGTGGTATTTCTATTATTTTTTTCGTGTTCGGTTCGGGTCTTTGAGGGTTCAGTTGGGGCTCGGATACCCGTTTAATTTAAATAAAAAAATTCAAAATTCCAAATATGTGTTTTAAAACATCAAATTTTAAAATAAAAATAAGTATACACCATATAAATTTGAATAATCCATGATCATATAGCTAAAATTAACATGAAATTCGTTTTGGTTGGTGTGTTTAGATG
The DNA here is from genome assembly GCA_900406275.1 of Anastatica hierochuntica. NCBI lineage: Eukaryota > Viridiplantae > Streptophyta > Magnoliopsida > Brassicales > Brassicaceae > Anastatica > Anastatica hierochuntica. Next base: position 11,648 of record OVAN01003408.1, read on the forward strand.
AAGATCGGTTACGTATTTTCAATATTTTCGAGTACTTTTACCTATTTTCTTTGGTATTTTTAAGTACTTTTCGGTACTTTTGGATAATTTGATAATTTATCATAGTATTTTGCATATTTTTTGGATAATAAAACTAAAAAATAATTAATATATGTAAACATAATATTGTAGTTCAGGTATTTTCGGGTACACCAAATATTTCAGTTTGGATCGGATTTGGTTTCGATTCTTTGGATATTGAAGTTCAGGATCCGTTCGATTTTTAACCAGTTTTGTTTAGGTTCTGTACCATTTTTCTGGTTGGCTTCGGTTCAATTTTTCGGGTTCGGGTTTTTTGTCCACCACTTATACGCACAAAATGTATCAAACCCCAAAACTCATAGATGAATTGTTCGTCTAGTTATGAGATAAGATTTCAACGGTACTAGCATTTCTATTCGATCCAATTTGTGTGTGTATGAATACCGGTAGAGGTACAACTTGGAGTGCTCAAAACCTCCATCCAAATCCAGATTATCATTTCGTTGCGTATTTTCTAGGTATATTCGATAGCCAGTAAATTAGATTCAACTAAATTTTTTACACGTTTCCTGGAAATTAAATTCATAAATAAATTTATAAATCGTTTATAAACCGTTATGAATTCCAATACTTTCACTCCTACAAAAGTACAAGCTCTCTTCTTCTCCATAAACATTGTCATATCAATATAAAAAATTGGGCATATCTCTCATGTTAATGGTGAACTAAACTAAATTAATGTGTGAGTTTTAATAGTAGATTATACTTCTAAAGTTTGTAATATATTTGTAATACCCGGTTTTTAGCTTCCAGTTAAGTTCTAGAATTGTTTCCCGAACCAAAGCCTTAACCAGTTCCTAAACCAAACCAGTTTTCCTTAACCCGATCCTATTTAAATAGAATCTAACCTAACACCTAAGCTAAAATCAACCTATCTCTTTTCCCCTTGAGCCGTCGATCTCCAGAGCATAAACACAGAGGAGTTTTCGTGAAAAACCATCGGAGAGACGAGAGAAAATGGAAAAGAGAGATGAGTGCAATCCAGTCCAGCAGAAGAGAAAATGGATATGTCGTGGGAAAAACAACGATCGGCCAATCAAATCATCTTTGATGCATCTCAATTTTGTACAGAAGGTAAAGGTCCCTTAGATATAAATTCTCCAATTTGTAGAACACTTTTTCATCGAGTATTGAATGAGTTATGGTCGATTTACTGAAAGACATTTGTGCATTCCGAATCTGCGACCAGTCGGTGTTTGAAGGGAGATTCCGAGAGAAGTTGGAGTCCGATCGGAGCATACTCGGTGGCTATGGATAGAGGACATGCAGGGCTTTATTCTGATCTGACCTTTTGGATCGTCAAGTGAACGGTTAGTTTGTGAGTTATAGCTTCCTCTTTGTACGACAATGAATCTATCATATTTCCAGAAAATGTTGGTTAGATTGTATTTCGAATTTGATTGGGTTAAAGGTTGGTTTTGGAGCTGATTCTTTGTGGGATGAATGTAGGGACCCATATGAATCCATCGATCAAAGGAACACCGGATTCAGATTCACATGAGTGGTGAACCGTATCCCTGAAGTTGGTGCAACGAAGATGTCTGCTCAAAAGGAAGCTAAGGAGCTCCGAGATCGAGGTTCCAGAGAGTTGCAGACGGCCAGAAATGTTCCCGAGAACATGTTTTCGTTTACTAAGTAAAATTACCATTTTGCCCGTGTACGGGTTCTTGTTTTGGAAAGTTTCCAAATATGGCAAGATTCCATATTTGGTAAGTTTCCTTTTTACGAAGTTTCCTTTTAGGGCAGGTTTTCCTTTTTGGTAACTTTTCTTTTCGGGCAGGTTTCCTTTTAGGGTAACTTCTATTTATGGCATGTTTCTATAAATAGTAAGTTTCTTCTTTAAGCAGGTTCCCGTTAAGGTCTAACCGAATTCTTGTTCCAAGTTCCTATTCAGAAGGAGGATCAGCAAAGGAGAAAAAGGATGACAGAGGATCGACGTGGAGTAAAAGTCCAAAAGGAGGATCGTCAGTCAGCCATTCCAGAGTCTTTGATGTGGCCAAGGTGAGGGGGTTCGCGGCTTCGTTTCATTCGATATTCGTTTAGCTTGTCAGCTAGTCGAGGGTTAATCTGGCCAGTGTCGGGCTATAGTTCTCGGCACGAATAGAAACTATGCATTATGTATTGTTAATAATATAAAGACTTATACGCCCAAGCGCGATTGATTGTTGGGTCGCTAAGTCGAGCCTAGGATAGAACATGTGTGAGAACAGAAGTATTTGGTATTGTTTGTGAATTACGGAAGATGGGAAAATAGGTCTAGATTAAACCGGTGATATGATTCTCTGTTGGATAGTTGCCTATCCAGTTTACGGGTGTGATGCACCCCGCCCTAGGGCTCATGACTGTAGGGGAATCGAGAGTTGAGGAGTAGGATCTTCGCGCTGGGTCAGGCGGAAGTAATCCGGAAGGGAGGCGGCCATATGGTAGTGCCTACATCCAAGCGGGATCCGGACGGGAGGGTAGCTGACCATTGGACCTCAAACCGTGGGTCGTAATGGAAAGCCGTGGACCCTGGCAAGTGTACCCGGAGGACCGATCCAGGTTGACTAATAGCTCGCGGGCAGCAAGGCGATGCGGTGTTACAGGCTGCTCTCTGAGACTGTGCCTAAGTGAACCACAGACAGCAGGGCCAGACAGTGTTACAGGCTGCTCTCTGAGACTGTGTCGGAAGGCCGTGGGGCAGCAGGGTTAGACAGTGTTACAGGCTGTTCTCTGTGATCTGTCTCGGGCGGGTTCTGTGTTAGGGCATGTGGGGATATGCCAACTTATTGTAGGACGCATTAGGAGAAAAAAAAATGTTTGCGAAAGTTTTAAATGGAGTCTTAGAAGATAGGTGTTTTCAAAAGAAGGTTTTCAAATCGTTAGTTGCTTGTCAGACACGATAGGTGTCTTCTGTGGGGTTTAAGATTAGGTCCGGACTTTTGGGGTTAAGCACATATCGGGTGAGGCGAAGTCGGGTTCGTCCTCACTGAGTGACTTGTATGAAAAGTCACTCACCCCTCTCTTTTTCCTCTTTTTCTTTTGGTAATTCTACAGGTTGCGGTTGGAAGTAATATTGTTGCTCCGGTTTTGGTTGTACCATTTGGAGCAATTTCGGTTCTCTCGGGTCGAGGTCGTTACAATACTTTTTTTTTGTGCAAGCGATTGTGAATTGAAAGTCTAACATGCTTTAAATTTTTTTGTTTATATTTAGTTTTGCTTACAACATCCACAAATAACAATTCTATTGAATGCATTTTTCAGGTTAAGTCCTCTAACTAAAAAACACTCTTCAATGCGTCATAGAAGATAAACCAGTCCGTTTATCTTATATTTTCTTCTCTCACAAATAATCTAAAAATTATCAATTTTGGACGACGTTCTATAAGTTGTTTCAACAGCCGAGCATAATTTGTGCGGTAAATTGAGCAAAATTATAAATTGGATTCGTATAAATAAGGTTTTTAATCTTACAAATCCTCATCATTTTAGTTCTTTTTAGGATATGTTTTTCTTTCAACTAATCATCTTCATATCCACGTAAAATTTTAACATATACTATTTTGCTCTTCATGGATTGCGTAATTTATTTTCTATTCAAAAAGTTTCAAAACATATAATTAGGTTTTTAAATATAGAATTATGTAATTATTTAATCTTTTGTAAAATATAACAAATCATTTGTTGTTGTTCATATCTTCCAAATTCCAAAAATTGTGATTTTTCTCGCAATCTACAAAGGCAATGACAACTTTCCCTCTAACAACAAATGGATCAGTCTCCCAAAAAAATATCTGGTAGAACCTAGGAGACTCTTGAATCTGGCTGAATTAAAATGATTCAATCTTCAGGTTAAAACTGACAAGAGCAATTTTTGCGTCTTTCATATAAGCATTATACAAGACTTCTTTCCCAACACACATGAACCTTGTATGAGCTGGTGATCAGGTATGTAGCACAAAACGTTTCTCCAAGTCGATGATTTTTTTACCGTCTAGTGTCAGAACACCGTGGTTACCAAATGATTAAAACAATTTTTTGCTCTCCTCATATAAGACTTTGAACTGATAAATTTCCAGATTGAAACCGATGAAGGTTTTCACTGCACTATATTTAGTGAATTTGGCAAAGAATTTTCCGAGTCTGGTTGATACTCATGAACTCATTCTCAAAACAAGCGCATATCAACCCATTTGAGTAGGTCATCGTCTTGTGGTCGATCTATAGAATGCTTAATAGTTGAGGAGAGAAGACATGTTGCCTCTTGATGGAGAAAACTCAAATCCCATAAATTTCATTCCGTCACCATCTCTTCAGTAGCCACATAAAGTTATCACCTTTCCCAAATTTTCTTTTGGATAAAAGCTTTCGAAACCTAGGGCTTCTCACCAACAATTCAAGGTTGATGCACATGTGTAAACATGTTCCAATAATTTGGCGGAGCAACTAAGTAATATCTCAACTATCACGTCAAATGCATAATAATTTGAAAGAAACAAAAAGAGGCAATTAAGCCTTAGTCATAAATTTCTCTCAGGCATGCCAACCACAATGAGATCAGAGGTCGTCTTTCTCGACATCGACAGAGCCGAAACTAAACAGTGCCATCGTTCCTCCTTCTTTTGCTACTCATTGCTCCTTCTCTCTGTTTTGGTTTTCCTCTTCAATATTTTGCTCTTTTTTTGTTTTATCCTCTTCCACCTCTGTCAAACTTCATTAGTGGCTCCAACTTTCACCGTTGTTTTAAAAGTTTATGGGCTATTGGAGGAAAATATGTCATTTAAATTTTGTTGTAGAAGTTTTTTTCAGTAAATAAATCTTTAAAAAATATGTTTGTATAACTTTTAACCATACAATTGTTATAAATCTAAAAAGATATACATATTAAAAAATTTGGACCCTTTTCAATTAACAAAAATATTATTTCTAGTTTTTTAAAATTTTTGAAAAATTTGGATCCTTAATTATTCGATTAACCGGGTGTCCGTAAGCCGACCTTGCATTTCATATCTCTAAAACCTAAGACATTTTTCTGATGAAATCTTTTATTATACTATGTCATCGACATGAGAGGTTTGCTCGATTCGGCTTCTCTCACTCTAGTATGACTAGTGCGACCGACAATGTCAGTCAGTGAGTAATAAAGACTGCAAGCTCCAATAATTTTTTGGGGCGCTATAATTTTAAAATCAAAGTAAATAAAAGAAATTTGCATGCAAATCATGTCGAACTCGTTACCTCAAATGCTTATGAAGCCTTTTAGCAACTACTTAATCTTATATATTAAATATGAAATCAATTTACTCCAAATTAAAAGTTAGTATAATTGATTATTATATTATCTTTAATGAATTATTTAATTAATAAGCCATGCTTATCTTTGATGAGTTATTTTATTGAAATAAAGTAAATTAAAACGGATAAACTGATAACTTATTATATAAAGCTGAACGCGTTCGACGGGAGTGCGACACGTATACAAAATTGTAACTCACCGGATTTTGACACGTGTCATCTTTAATTCGGATGATGACGTGTGTCAATGTAGAAATAGAAATTAATATAAACTTTTCTATTATTGGTTATTTACCTTTTAAAGAAGAAGAAAAAAACAAAAATGGAAAATTACGTTATTTTAAATGGTAACTATATAGCTAAAAAATTAAATAAAAGAAAAACGGTAGAATCAAAAAATAAAAATTATAAAATGCACATAACTTTGTAAAGTATAACAATAGAAAATTAATAATTTAGTATACGTTTTCATAATAATTTTATATAATATATAAAGTTGATTCTAAGTTTTAATTTTTGTATATCTTAATTTTTTTCTCTTGGTTCATCATAAGAGAACTATTAAATATGTAAAAGTAATTAAGGTTCAGAAAATATTTTTCGTAAACGATTGATGTTTATTTAATTCATTTTTACGTAATAGAAATAATTAAAATCATCAATAACTAACGGATATGATTATTGACATGTGTCAATTATTTAAAATTTCCAATTTCGTGTAAGCAAATTTGCTATTTTACATAAATAAGTAAATTTCCTATTTTCATTAAATACTAGAAGTTGAATATTAAGTATTTATTTCTATTAAAAGATTTAATATTAATTATTATATATGCAAACATGATAATATTATAATACTTAACTAAAATCGGTGTTTCACGTGATATTAAAAATTAAATTGGAAGATAGTGGTTGTAGCTTATAATTTTTAAATAACTAATAATATTTTAATCTATATTTTAAATTTACGGGTCATAGTTACGTGAATTTCAACTTTAAAATTTAAATTTTTTTGTAATATTTTTATATATTATCTAGTTACTCAATAAAATTAATCATACTTTTTATATAAAATTTATTTATATTTAATTTTTTTAAAATATTGTAGATTTTGGCTAACTCAAAATAAATCATACAAAACACTACAAATATACGAAAGCTACCTCTAATTGCATAATACTGTGTAAAAACACTAAGAAACAAATATCAAAATCCATAGGAAAAGTGGTAAAATATTGGTTTTTATCAACTTCCCTGGACTTAGCTTCTAGCTTGTCCTCGAGCTAAGAAAATGAAGAACAAAGAAGAGGTTTGAAAACTTGGAAACTTAACTTTACTTTCTGAACTAATTGACAACTTAGACTGTCGTGACCCACTAATACCAGCGTCGACATTAGGTAGAACCTTGAGTAATCAAAACAAGTCTAGCAACGTCCCCGATTCAGCCACGATCAACAAGAGTGACCCAGGATCTCCATCACCACTCTCTAGAATCTTCAGCGTGCGGTCTCTTCGAGGGAGTACCTAAAAACGAAAACACATAAACTCAACTCAGACGAGATCGTAAACAATTTAAGCTAAAAATTGGTTCAATTCCTCTTCTTTATTCACGTCTAAATGCTTTTTAGAGGCTGATTTCTCCTTACTTTTCTAGGGTATCATTTTATTTTTTTTATCAACCTCTGAGAATCGAATTTTTCCTGCTTTTGTAGCGTATCATATTATTTTTTCTAACGATCTCTTTATTCTTTTCTTTTTAAGCACATTCAGATTTTATTGGTTCCGAAATTCACAATATGCATAAGCACTTTGCTGAAAATTTTTATTAAGGAAGGAAGAGGGGAACCGTAGACTTAATTTTGTCAGGTCTAAAGAAGATTCTAATTCAATGTATACCCAGCCCCAAGAAGAGAAAATTAAGTTCATTTAAATGTTGAGTGGCTAAAGATTACCTAGATATCAAGTGATATGTTGCCTCAGTTAGCTGATCCGCACGCGCTTTTCCGATCGATAAAACTGCAATGAATATCTGACACTATGGATACTAGTCATTAATCACATGGTTAGTTCAAAGAAAAACTCGTTTCCAGACTGTTTTGACCCAGTAAAACATTTTGGTTTCTAAAAATTTCGAAAACGACTAAAAATCGTGAAAAATCAAAGAAAAAGAAGCATTAGTAACAATAAGAATCACCTAGACTTAACTTACACTGTCCCGGTGTAAAATCAAGTGAGGAAGGTACTAAAAACTAATGTAAAAGGTAACGAATAAGATACACTTAGGTTGTTGGGTAAAATTTTGGAGATAGACGACCATATGTGATTTTTCTGTAAACCGAAATGAGGTTCAATGGTCCGTTTTTGAAATCCATAAAGAATGCTTCGACCAAACTGAAAACCTACTGCAAAATAACATATTTTATGAGTAAAAATGAAGTATAAAGGCAGGAGCTCATACTGTATTATATTTGGCCAAGTTTTGTCTCTGGAAAGCTCGGTTTGACTCGCTTTGGTGGAAACTGGACAGTTCTTGATTCGGGACGGTTCCACGGCTGATTTTTCGTGAGCATTTCCTTCTCAATATGCTTATTAGCTGTGAATCTCCAATTTGACAGTTTGGCTCGCGTGGCGTAGCTTAATTTTTCTTTCGCCAAGTTTTCTTCAGTTTTTTTTTCCTAATCAGGGTCTTTGGGATGAACTTTTGGCGCTTCCAAAACTAGTTGGGCATTTCTTCATAAAATTCCCACTTTTTCCAGGCATATTCATCGATAAGACTTGGTTCAACACCTTGATAAGAGTTTTGAATAGGCAGAATTCGTCGGTATTGTGTCTCTGTTGAGCCAAAGTCGCGTAAATCATCTCTGCCCGTCAAATCCTCATGTTTTTATGCATTTATTTGATGATTTTCAGCTAGTGTGAAAAGTGGTTTGGGTTATATTGCTCTTGAGATGCTCTGGTTGTGGTCTTTATCCTTTTGATCATATTTCTGAGCCTTCGAATGTAGGTTAAGAATGGCTCTGCCTTGATCGGATCTTTTCAAGCTTCAAAATACTCTTCATTTTGGTCATAATACACATTTTCATTGATTATAATTGATTCACCTTCTCAAAGTTCCTTTCTGGTCCAATTTGTGCAATTTTGTCTATATAGGCTCGCCTTTAAGTCATAGGGTCTTTTAAAGTGAATTTAAGTCTTTAAATACTCCTTAGAAACTTTATTAAGTGTTGGAAAATTTTTAGTTAATTCCTTAATTGGCGAGAATGGTTTGGCTCTATTGCAAAAATTGTTCGGTTTGAGAATCATTGTGGCTCCAAGTATGTGCTATATGTTCTGAACGTCCCAGTCATGAAAACATCTTGATTTTTGATGCATGTGATGTGACTTAGATTATGGTACTTGAAGATTTTGAGTTTGGTATTGGTCCGACCAAGAAAATGTGAAAACAGATGTTCGAGTAGTTTTTCTCGTCCATGTACTCGTCCGGGTGGGTGAGATGGTCAAATGGGATGGGGAAATGGCTAGGTGGATTATGGCTTATAGGATTGTGGCTTGGAAGGTGTGGCACCGAGTGGCGTAGTGGCTGAGACCGGAGTTGGACATGGTAGGAGTCGCGACTGGTGCTAGAGAAAAGGAGCCACAACCGTTTGGGGTGAATTGGTGCTGACACCAGTTGGGTGGGGGAAAAAGATCAGGCGACCGGTTGTGGCATCTCCATGGGCCGGTGTTGGAGATGGTTGAGACTGGGAGGAGTTGTTCCTGGGACCGGGTGGCAGAGCTCCCTGAACCAGAATTTGCCAAAAGAAGCAAGGTGGTCGGTGCTGGAGTTTATTTGAGGCGAGGCACTTTTGAAGCCATGACCGATTGGCGAAGCTCCCAAGACCAGGTTTTGACACCAGATCCACCGCGGCCAGTCTTGGAGCTTTATGGCCTCATGTGGTTTGAGGCTTAAAAGTCCCAGCACTGGTCGATGCTTTCTTTTTGGCGAAACCCAGTATTGTGGTTCCATGATCCAGTGAGAAACTCAAACGTCTCGAACATGTCCGAATTAATTTTCTCCATTTTCTTTGATTCTAATGCGTGTTCCTACGAAAAAAAAGTATAAGAAACAATTAAAAACATTTTAAAAATTATATAACACCAAAAGTTCCAACATTGATCCTAGAATCAATTCTACAAATCATATTAAAACAAGAACTTAAGAGAGATAGAATATGAGTTGCCTCCTATAAAGCGTTTGTTTAAAGTCTTTAGATCGACCTCTGGGCATTTTAAATTGATGAGTATGCTCAGATAGGAGACTTGTGACTTCCTTTCCTCGTGTTTGCAATGATTCAACTAAGATCTTCAATTGGTTCCAAAGCTTTCTTCTCCGGTTCATTTGGATGGAATAGGGATGAGACCTTGAAATTGTCTTGGATGGAAGTGAGAATGTGCTGCTCATCTCATAATGAATTCTTGTTGATATTGATGAACTCCATAGTCTATTTAGACGAATACATAGTAACTCCTAATGGTTCCAATACTTATTTTTCAGTTCTGAAAATTTCTTCGTGATTAAGAGCAAACCGAACTTTTAAGCTCAATTTTGTAACTTGGATCCTTAGGATCCTCATCCAAGGCATGTAATACACCAAATTTGGAGGAAAACGTGATTGACCAGCCCTTGAATCATGTGGCTAAACACCTTCCTTGCTTCAATGTGAGTACTAGTATTATCTCTACACGTTTTTCTTCATATTTATTCAAGGAAAATGCATAAACCATCAAACTTAGCTCTAAGTTCTTGAAGTTGATGAGAATCATGGTATATCTCTCCCATAATCAGTTGGTGAAGTTCTGGACATCTCCCTTTGAGTGTTGATTTCATCGGTTTTGTTGTGAATTCACCAATTTTTGCCTTCTAAGTCCATGTTCTTCATGAGAAGATCATTGTAGATCCTTTTGAGTTTGAAATCAAGGTCCAAAATGTCTTTAGTACCAATCCTTTGAAGCTCAGATCGTGCTCCACTTGGTACCCAAAACGTCTTCCTATTGATGCCACTTTCCAATTTTTCTACGGTTTCTTCGGTGTTATGATCTCCTTTGGAATGGGCTGAAGCTCTTTCTTTTACAGCCTCTCATAATGAATTTAGAGAGTCTTCAAGGGCCTTAAAGGGTCTGGAGATTAGCTTCAAGCTTTCCAAACTTCTTTGTTAGGTCGAATTTCATGTTATCAAGCTCTGTTTCGAACTTTTGCTCCTCTTTTCTTCGATCTTTGACAAATTGTGCCACCAAGACTTCTAGTTAACACTTTAAAAGCTCCATTGGCACATGATGATAAACATGAGAAAGGATAGGATGTGGATGGCCAGAGGTATATTGGTGATTTGGTGTCGAGCTTCATGTAGTAGAAATTACCGAAATCTTCGATGATTTCAAGAAAGGTTTGAGTCTTGAAAAAACTCTCCTAAGGTTGATATAAGGCTGGTACATTTGTTGTGGATCAAAGGTTCCATGGATGTGAAATTTAGACTCTTCATGGTCTCTCCATGGACAATCTATCTTGAGATGAGGTTCGACTCCTCTTTGATTGGAATTTTTGTGATGTTTAAAGTGCTGGAGCTCTTAAAAGACGTGGCCATGATGAGATGTGGTTGAAATTTCTCTTTGGTTTTCTTGAAAAATAAATGAGAAAAAATTAGTAGTATTAAATAAAAGAAAAATTCTAATCTAAAACGAAAAAGTAAAATTTTATCCTAAACTAAAAGAGAAATCCTCATGAGCACGAAATTTTAAGTGATCCTAACCGAATTCTATATGTTAATATTCTAAAGGAATCAGAAGAAAAAAAATTTAAGTTCCTAATGTTAGTAGAAAACCAAAATTTACAACTAAAATAAAAAGAAAATTTTTTCTAGACTAAATCCTAGATCTAAATCCTAAGGCAAAGAATACTAGTCCCCGACAACCGCGCCAAAAACTTGATGTGGGGTCAAATTTTACCCCAATTAAAATCTAGCTGCAAGTGTACAACATCTGCAGTAATATATAGGGATCAAATCCACAGAGATTAGAGTTCACACTTGCGATCATTGATTTTTGGATAGAGCTAAGAAGAAAATATGCAGGGGTTTTAGGATTTTTATTTGGTTTTTATAATGATTATATGATTCAAAACAAAATCCTATTCTACATGCTAATTTACAAGGGATATATCAATGATGAATATGCATCCGACAAGCAGAGAGTGTTTATCAAGCAACCAAGATACTAAAATCAATTTAGGGGCATAATGCTCCGGTCTATAACACAACCAATAATGTAAAATCCTTTCAACTTTCGAGGTTCGGGATCCTATATTTAAATTACTAAGGGACAACGCCTTTTGGACGACCTTGTAGAAGATTAAACACGCATTAAATCGATCAAGGATGATTGTTCACGATTCTAAGTAGATCCAATTTCGATGCCTACTCAGAAAGGCTCATCAAATACTAGTTCCAACAATATGTAAAGCTTTTGGAGTGCATACCACTTTAGATATATTCACATACCAGCGTCGTAAGTTGAATAGCATTATAGATCCAGCAGAGATGATAACATTATTGATAAAACCAAGTTGATTAAAGATCTAATTCAAGCAAGCTATTAAACTATATATACCTACCGTCTAAAATGAAAATTAACCAAACAATATCATGTAAACATGAAATCATTAAGGGCAACAAGAATTCATAATCATCAAGGAAGAGAGGAGAAGATAAAACAGAGTTTATCGATGAATGGATGATGTATTGAAGGTGATGATGGATCTTTAGAAGCTACAAAAGGCACGACCCCATAGGGTGTTGTCTTTGCCTCATAAGACAATTATTAAACCCTAATCTAAGCCAACTCCATGAAATTAATAGGCTAAAAACATCTATATATAGTGCTTCATCAATTAGGTAATAATTACGTAAAATCGGACCTTAAGAACTCATAATGTTTAGGTTTCGTGTCAAAGGGTCTTGAGTTGAGTTTTTGGGATTTAAAGACCTAGAATAGATCCTCTTGAGTCTGGAGAATGTCTGATTCAAAACCCAAATGTCTTCCTTTTTTGGCCTTTCTACGCACCCTTCATCTGCGAGACAACTGAACCAATCTTTAGTAAATGTGGTATAACTCTTTTTCCACTTCTTCAAATGAGATGAAACTACTTCGAGATGAAAGCTAATTAAACTTTCTAGCTTCTGTCCAAATTTCATCAAAATCAAATTAGGGCAAGGCCTTCTTCTTGGATGTATTTATGATGCTTGGAAACTGTCTAGAAACTGAGTTTTGATCCAATTAGCTCCAAAATAAATTGTTTGACCTGAAATGACTTAAAACACTACAAATACACGAATATACCTCTAATTGCATAAATTTTGTAAAAAGACTAAGAAAACCTATCAAAATCCTTAGGAAAAGTGGTAAAATATTGGTGTTATCAGATTGATACAACATTTCTAATGCAACCCAGGTTGATGCAGCAACGGTGCATATATCAATCTTTCTCAGCAATTGATCACTGACATTAGGTGTATGAGATTGATCGCTTTTTCACGCCGTTCAAGTTTCTCTGCTTCTTTTCTATCACATCTTTCTTTTGCTTCAGCTGGATCTTCGTCTTTCTTGAACTCAGATCCAAGACTTGAAGTTGAAGGTTTCTCTATCAACACATCCTTCAATACAAGAACAAACAGTTGCCCATACATCATTTTCCTCCACATCGAGAAATCACCCTTCCAACCAAAACGCTCCACCTCGATTCTAGTATTTGCCATCGATGATCGATTCTTTGAGCTTACCACTTGTTAAGTGTCAGATGCCCTAAGTTAGTTCTTTGTGGATCTCTCAACTCAAAGAACACTCACGAGAAAAAATCGATTGATTATAAAGAAGAGAGAATAGATATAGAAGAAGGAAACAACAACACACCAAAATTTTTATCCAGAGTTCGATTCTGCTGTGAGAATATACTCTATGGGGCTTGACGACACAAGCAAGTTTCACTATATCAATAAAGTTACAAAGATTACAAGGATTCAGCTCAAGATCGAGAGCAACCTCTATTATCTCTCTCTCTGTCTCTCTCTCTCTCTGTCTCTCTCTCTCTCTCTCTCGTTATTTCTTTTTCCCGTTAGACTTCCTTTTATCGGGTGAAAGGTACTTTTGGCTTCCTGCTTTGTGGCATCCCCTGCTTTTGGCTAAGGCTTTCGTACTGCTTTTGTACTAAGGGGATATCCAAAGGCCCAAAATACTCCCAACATTTTGCCTCTTATTGCCCAGATTCGATCCGAAGCTGGAGAATAATAAGTTCCCCTTGTATTTTGGCAGGAAACAACAACTTACCCTTCCTTAACTCTTTAATTTTTAGAGCGTCTTCTTGGTTTCGGACCTCTGACTTTCTTGAGAAGCTTGCAGTTTTTCTCGCTAACAGTAGGAATATTTGGATCGTTGGATTTGATCTTGGGAAATTTGAAAAAGGGAAGGAAGATCCTCCAAGATCCGTGCTGAATTATTGCAAGTGGACTCTTTCGTTTTGCCTCTCAATTCTTCTGACACTTAATTTTTTCCTCCTTTTTCTTTTCTCTTCACCATTGCCATTTTTAGCTTTCTTTCTACTATCTCTCTTTCCTCGGCCGTCATTCTCTGAACCTCAGTCTTCGCTTCTAGATTTCAGCATCGGTAAATCCAGGCACAATTTCGTCCAATTCCCCGTTTTGATTTTTAGCCTTGGGTTTCCGTAGGGTTTGTTAGGATCTTGGGCTTTGTAGGATTTATGGATTTTTCTTTTCGAGCCCGCAATCTGAGATCATGACTCGTGTCATGTAGAATGGCAAGTTCCCTAGACGAATTCTCCCCTATTGCCTCCTCATTTTTCGGCGATAGGGTTCGTAAAGGCGCCTCCTCCAGTGAGCTCCTCCTCTGATTATGGCGAATCCTCAGGTAGCCTGCAAGACTTGGATCAAGCGTTAACTCTTGTTAGTTGTTCTTTTGCTCCTCTTTCCTCAGAATTGGTCCCTGCTCCATTCTTGATGGGAAACATCTAGGAGCTTTTAGATAACAATATTTCCTGCCTTCAGAGATGGTTCTCAGGGCCCCAAAAGAAGGTGAATTAGCACCGACATGTTGCAAGGATGAGATAGCCATATACGAAGGCTACTTGGAGGCAGGAGAGAAGACATAACTCCCTGCTCTTCTGATCGAGGTGGGCAGTCACTCTAGAATATACCTTTCTCAGCTTAATAATCCCTCATGGAGGATCGTCATTGCTATCCAGGTGTTCAATGACTTCCATGGTCTTGACCTAGGCATTGATGAACTCCTGTAATCCTACTATTTTATATGGTTTCTCTTGGCCAGGGGCGTTATCATTTCCATCCCAGGGCAAGTGCTCCAATAGTCAAGGAGCTAGACCAAGAGGATAGGAAGGGTGTTGCCTTTTTCCGAGCAGTGGAACCAAAAATATTTCTTCATGAAAGTGGGGCTAGATTAGGATTCTCTACTCTATGGAAACCCACTAGTAGGTCTAGGATGAGTCGTTGTATTTGAGTTTTCCCCTGGCCTAGGTTCTAACCACCCTTTCTTTTTGTTTTGCAAAGGTTCCAGGAGACAAAGCCAAAAGGGGAAAGGAGAAGGTAAAAAGAGCACTTAAGATCCCGGTTGACGAGAGGAGATACACTTTTTTGTGAGCTCGAAGGCGTTATCTAAGAGCAGCATTTGGGGTTAGTTTTCACCCTCCTGCCTTTTTCTTTGCTCCTGACCTTCTACTAACTTGTTTGTCTCTTGGTGCAGGGAATATGGCAGGATTGACATCAAAGGCATTAGGAGTTCAAAAGAGTTAAGGCGGCTAGGGCAACAAATATTGGATTAGAGAGCAGGATATCCACTTATGAGGACGTGGAGATTTTTGAGACCCCGATGACTGGAACCAAAAGGAAGGCGCATCAGAAGGTGGATGTCCCCTCTTCCCAGTCTAAAAAGCAAAAGGGCATGAACACCATGTCTCCCTCCCTTTCTTCCACCGTGTCTTTCCCACGGTCGGCATCTCCTTCCCATTCTATGACTCCTTCCCATGCTGAAGATAACTCCTGTCTTTTTCTTTATGCAGCTTTTCTTGCTTCGATGAGCACTGAAATTTTCTGTTTGTTTCAGGTGACTGCTTTAATCCAGCATGCAGAGGGCCAAATTGCTTCGGAGGCTGCTTCAGCATGAAAGCCCATGGTAGAAGATTACATTCTCAAGCTTAAGATGGAGAAAGACCGGTCGACTGGGTTGGAGAAAGAGCTGAAAGAGATCATGGACTTGGCCAGGGGCCTATAGACCATGAATCAGAAGGAGTCAGACCGTGCCTAGGCGTTGATCGGGGAGAAGGCTGCCCGAAAAGGTCAGTACCTTTTCTGAGGAGATGGCAATGACGGTCAATGGCGCCAAGATTATAGGGCGCTAGGAGATGGAGAGGGATTAGCTCAAGGGAAACACAGACTCCTGGAACTTAGAGGATGAGTTTGCCAATTCAAGTTTGTGATGGAGACAGAGGCAGAGGTGAATTAGATTCTAGCTCCTACTTTTGAGGATGAGCCTCCAATTCTATCTGCCCTAGTCGCCTCGACCTGAGCCGACATCACTACCGATGTCGAGAAGTCGCCTCTTCTGGACCTAGCCGAATGACCTTGCTCAGCTGAAAAAATTAATTCTATTATGCTTTCCCCCTTGGGTATTGTTAAGGGTGATTTTAGGATGTTCTTTAGAAAGCACTACGGAAGTTGGAAGACAATGTTGATATGTATGAATACGAAAGTTTGTGTGTGTATGATCTAAGCAAAAGAGATTGAAGATTTGTATTATTTTCTTTAGCCTAGGGTTTTTCGGATCTCTTCCTCCTAACCCCCAAGCTTCATTTTTATACATGGAGTTCATCGTTATCCCCTTCGAACTAGGAGATATCATAATTATCTAATAAACATACATGCTTATCTACTTATTTAACTAATAAGATAAATATCAAATAATTGGCGGTTGGCTTTTGGCTTCCGGACTTGCTATGACATCTGGCTTCTTGCTTTGCCATAACATCTGGCTTCCTTCTTTTGGACATTCCCCTACCTTATGACCTTACTGTTGTACTCCATTCGAACCAAGTGGAATTCCCAAGGCTCAAATTACTCCCAACAGTTTGCCCCTTATTGTGCAGGTTCGATCCAAAGCTGGGAATAATATGTTTCCCTCATTGCTTAGGAAGGAAGCCACACGTTTCTTTACCATTCGATCGTATGAACACATGTCGCTTTTACCCTTTGGATGTCTGCTTGCTTATGGTCGGAGTATCGTTGATTGCGGATACGATTTCTGCAGGAAGTTCCTACTTCCTCGTGATGTCTTGCTTCTGGCTTCGAGACTTTTGAATTTCAAACTTACAACTTATTGGGAAATCTTGGTAACTGTTATATGTTGAGGAGATAACTTGGCCGTTGGTGTAGATTTCGCGAAGATCTTTGTTGGGGTAAAAAACTGTCCCGACGAAATTGATGCCTGAAAAGGACTACGGGGACGATGTTTTCTCCTTTGAACACAGGAATCGTAAGGATATCTGAAAACTCCGAGATTCTCATCGTTTAGGCAATCTCTTCCTGACCTAGCTTCGAAGCTTCGAAGATAGTCGATCATGACCAATCTCCGCATAAAATCTATCCATCCGCAAGCAACTAGAGCACCCAATTGCTAAGGTTAGCATCGATGGTTCTCGGATAACTCTCACAAGGCCACATGATACGTCCTTCGGAGCGATACGAACCCACCAAAAGCATTGGAGAACCGTGTCGCTTCGGAGAAATGTCTAAACGCCGATTTACGACTGAACTAAAGGCCGATCTAGATGACGATTGGAACCAAGGCCGGAGGTCCTTCTTGGCGCCAATTGGCGTCAAGACAGAAGGTCTGTCTTGGCGCCAATTTGCGCCAAGACAGAGCGTCTGTCTTGGCGCCAGTTGGCGCTGAGATGCGGATAACGTTCAGCTGTAATCCGTTGACTGAACCACGTCCTTTTCGATCGTCATTTCCTTCGAATC
>OVAN01003409.1:0-29236 GCA_900406275.1 Anastatica hierochuntica
ACAAATTCAAAGAAGAAATTTGTTAAAACAGAGCAACACAGCAAATAACAAATCACAATGAAAATCAATTGTAGCTTATAAAATTTATTGAATCTTTCAATAGTTCAAGCATGAGAGAACATTAGAACCCAATAATAAACCTTGTGTCTTCGGAATGAGTGAAAATTCTTAAAAACAAAAAAAAACNTAAAAACAAAAAAAAACTACTATGAAAAAAAGAGGAGAAATAAGAGGAGGAGGAGGAGCAGGAGGAGGAGGAGGAAGAAGAAGAAGAAGAAGTAATAATTTGGTGAGGAAGATGTAAAGTCTCTGTTCTTCAATGGCTACGAGGAAAAAAAATTTTAGGTTTTTTTGTTTTTAATTGAGACTTATCTCTAATAATTTATATTACTAAATAATAAATATAATATATATACACATGTTAAAAGGAAATACGAACTAAAAAAAGGAAACTAAGATCGTTAATTGATTATTAGATCCACTAATTTTGCTATAAAAAATTAACCCACTAAGGCAAAAAAAAAAGTGCAAAGGAAGTTTCGAAACCCTGGGCACTTAGACAAAGCACTAACTGATGACCACTATACCAAAGAGAATTATTGTACATGGTGCCCCTGAAATATTAATAATATTTGGCGCCTAAAGCCCTTGCTTCATGGACTTTAGCCCAAGGTCGGCCCTGGTCGTTGAAGAATTTTGATTTCTTCGAACAAAACTACAAAAAAATTTTCCAGATAGATCTTTTGTGCTTTTATAAGAAAAAAACAATAAATCTTCATTTTTTGTAAAGATTTTTAACAGTGCATTTTCATTTCCAACTCACGTTAAAAACGATATATAAAAAAATTAGTAGTTGTTGATTCTGAAGAACTTGTACAAGAAAAGTGGACGAGACTCAAAAAAAGTGCGTCATGTAGGTCATACATCCACCATCAAACATCGAAAAGGTTCTTAATTCACAGTATTTAGAGATTAGCCAAATATTTAAACATTTGTATTTATGAATTTTTAACCTTTATTAAACAATAATATTTAGCTACAGACACAGACACACACACACACATAGAAGAAAATCACAAGGAATGGTTAAAATTCAGTCATAGTCTTATTTACATACAAAATTTAAGAATCGTTGTTATATAAAAATGAAGGAAACCGAAACATCTGCAGTCTCCTGTAGAAGATAAAATTACAAAACGAGACGTCTCTACAGTCTGTTTTAGAAGATAAAATTACAAAGCAGACTGTAGAACCGTCTGTTTTAGCACCTAAAGTAGACGACATTACAGTCTGCTTTTGAAAATGAAATTACAAAACATACTGCGGGACCATATGCTTTGGACACTACAATATACGGTCATATAATATGATAATATTATAAATTACAAAGCATACATCATTGTCGTCTGCTTTAGCACATAAGAAAGACGTGGCGGTCTGCTTTGTTTTTCCTGTACTAAAGGAGACAACACAAAAAACTTTAAAGTCTGCTTTTTCTTTATTTCTCAAAATAAGATAAATTGAGTTTGTTAACAACATTGATGGTACATTAAAATACTATAGATTTTAAAAATAGAAAAATAATGAGACGTTATTTAAATCTATAAAGTTATTACAAAACTATTATAAAATTATCAATCAATATGAAAAATAAATATGAGAGTTTTAAATGACAATTTCAGAGTTAAAATTGTTTAATAAAAAATATCTTCATAAAATATTAGAAAACAAAATATTTGATACCTTAGCCATTTGTATAGTTTTTTTTTTTTATTTTAGCAATTTATAATATATTTTTTCAATTATTGAAACTTTTGCTATATAAGAGCATGATTAACCAAAGAACCCATTAGGGTCTCTTAATGATTATTTTATTATTAAAAGTTAGATAAAAACCTCTCATAAGAGACACCTATTTTTTTGTCCTCCATTGCTAGTTTCTTAACTAAGAGTTCTTAGAAATAAAAAATTAATATACATTTAATTTTTTGAATGAATTCTCTCAGATCCAGATCAGTTTTTAAAATTTTAAACGGATCCGAAACGGATCCTAAACCCGAAATATTTTCGGTTACCCGTTCGATTTCGGTTGGTTCTTTCGGTTTCAGATATTTTCGAGTATTTTTGGGTATTTTTGAGTATTTTTAGGTATATTTTCGGGTATCTTGTGTTCGGATCGAGATATTTTAAAAGGATCTGAAACGAATCCGAAACCCGAAAATATTGTAAACGGATCCAAAAACCGAAAAATAAAAAAAACGGATCTGAAATGGAACCGAAACCGATCCGAAAATGAAATTGTTCTGACAAAAAAAAATCACCTAAGAGACGCGCAAGAGCCTTCTCTTAATTAAAGAATTTAAACGGCGGTCTCTTGCGATCTTTTAGCTTTTTCTTTTTTCTTTTTAATTAAAAAATTCATAAAAAATCGGATAAAATACCTCGGTTGTTCCTGCTCTAGCATACAACTTTTTTGAGGCACACAACCATAAGTTCATTAACTAATTCAAGATTTGCTATATAAATAGACATTTTTTAAAAATTTGCTGACATCCCAAGGACGACTTAATACTTTCTTTATCCAAAAAGTTAGTTTTAGAATTTAGATATGTTTAGCTATTTTAGTTAATAGGTTAATTTTAGCTTTTTCACATATTTCTTGGGCTGAACAATATAATAATGAAACTATACACGTATTTTGCTTTAATAGGCATCACATCAACTCCCAGTAGCTTTGCTTACAATGCATACAATAATCCATTGTCCATGTATATTCAACTATGTATGTACATGTTTCGACTCATATATAAATACACAAGCATGCAAGACACTTTTACCAAACACAGAGAAAAAGAAATGGGAGAGAGCAAAAGCGGCGAAAGAACGCGCGTTTTGGTGGTGGGAGCGACGGGATACATAGGGAAGAGGATCGTAAGGGCTTGTTTGGCTGAAGGCCATGAGACTTACGTTTTGCAGCGTCCGGAGATCGGTCTGGACATCGAGAAAGTCCAACTCCTTCTCTCCTTCAAGAACCTCGGCGCACGTCTCGTCGAAGCTTCTTTCTCCGACCACCAGAGCCTCGTATCTGCCGTGAAACTCGTGGACGTCGTTGTCTCCGCCATGTCCGGGGTTCACTTCCGTAGTCACAACATCCTTGTCCAGCTCAAGCTCGTTGAAGCCATCAAAGAAGCTGGTAACGTCAAGGTACAATAAAAGTAAAGCCTAATTAAATAAAATTGTTAGGTTTAAACACTTGTGCGGGTCAATCTATAAGATCTTACAAGTAAAGGAACCAAACCCAATGGGTAGAAATTAAAAGTTTATTGTTCTTTTTTTACGTTTTACAAAGGGCCCGATAGTATATCGTGCATATATATATAGAAACTTACTCTAATATTTGAAAGATTTAAATTAATTTTGGATAATTTTGCAATGTTATCTGTTAGATTTTTATAAAATTAATTTTTCCAGCGATTTTTACCATCTGAATTTGGTATGGATCCACCACGTATGGGACATGCATTACCGCCCGGAAGAGAAACATTCGATCAAAAAATAGAAGTTCGTCAGGCTATTGAGGCTGCTGAAATACCTTACACTTATGTTGTTGGTGCTTGCTTTGCTGCTTATTTCGCCGGAAACTTATCTCAGATGGAAACTTTACTCCCACCCAAAAAAAGAGTTAATATTTATGGAGATGGAAATGTAAAAGGTATATACTTTGGATTTTTACTTTAGACACTTTTTTAAAGACTAACCTAATACATTTTTTCAGAATAGTCAATTTTAACGATGTTATCTCTGTAGTGGTGTTCGCTGATGAAGAAGATATCGCAAAATACACGGCAAAGACTCTAAACGACCCGCGAACATTGAACAAGACAGTGTACATCAGACCTCCCGAAAACATTCTGACGCATATTGAATTGGTTCAAATATGGGAAAAGCTAACAGAAAATGAATTCGAGAAGACATATATTAGTGCAAAAGATTTCCTTGCCAACATCGAACGTAAGTCCAACAAAAATGCAACATACATGATAATTGCTGCTTAATGGATCTGATTTTAGGCCAATTTGATACATAAAGCCCATAAAATGTTATTTGATTTCCTATGCATATAAATGTAGAAATGGAGATTCCACACCAAGCAGGGATTGGACATTTTTATCACATTTTCTACCAAGGATGTCTCACTGATCACGAAGTTAGAGAGGACGAAGAAGCCTCATGTCTCTATCCTGACGTGACGTACAAGCGCATGGATGAATACTTACGAATGTTTCTTTAATTACTTTTGGTCAAGTTATATCTATAATATATACATATATACATATCCAAAGTTTGAAATTTTATATTCATGATTTGCCTTGTTTTTCAAATTTTAAAAGTATCTTCTTTGTGCAACCTAAATATACCTTTTGCTATTTTCTAATAATGAATATTTCATTGTAATCTTTGCTTCCATTCAATAATAATCGACCATTATAAGAAAACACAATTTTGCCACGAATTTACATAATAATTTACATCATAATTTACATTAAATTGTGCAACCAAAATACAATTGCTTTTAAATATTTTGCAAGGTATTAAAGTTGTCATAATTTTGCATCAAATTAATGAGAAAATAATCATTTGTCGTTAATTTTCATCAAAAAAAATTTATAATTATATGATATAAAGTGACATCATTTTTGCTATGAATTAACGAAGAATCTCTCAATCATTGCAAAACTAACGTTAATTAATGACAAGTTAATGACGTTAACTAACATTTGAACTACATTAAAATAATTGCTGTAAATTCTTTGCAATTTAACAATGAAGTTACAACAAACATAATTTTGCGACGAATTTACAATGAACATATATTTCACATCAACTTATTAAATATTTCTTTGATCTTTGATTAATAAAAAGTCACAATAGAAAGATAATTAGGAGAGATATACACAATATTAAAATCATTTGGTTTCTTTTTAAATCATAAGATATATTTGCATAACCGTTGTAAACTCTTTGCAATATATTAAGGAAGTTACAACGAATCATATTTTACAAAGATTTTAGAACGAGTATATATTTTACAATAAAACTATTGAAAATACTTTTGTTATTTAGTTAATAAAATATAGATCCATAATAGAAAGATAATTATGAGAAATATACATAATATTTAAAAGCATTGATTTCTCTTAAAGTTTTAATATACATTAACATAATCGTTGTAAACTCCTTACAATTTAGAAAGGAAGTTACAATGATCACATTTTGTAACTATCTTACAACGAATATTTATTTTACAACAAACTAGTGAAAATTATATTTAGTCTTATGTTAATAAAATATAGAATCAAAACAAAGAGATAATTACCGGAGATGCATATAATGTATTAAACTATTTGGATTCTCTAGAAATTTTAAGATGCATTAACATAATAGTTGTAATCTTTTTGCAATTTAGCAAGTTACAATGAATCATATTTTGCAACGATTTTACAATGAATATTTATTTTGCAACGAGACTATTGGAAATATATTTGTTATGTGGTTAACAAAATATATAATCATAATAGAAAGATAATTATGAGAGATATACATAATTTTTAAAAACATTGTTTTCTCTTTCAATTTTAAAATATACAAACAAAATCATTGTAAACTTCTTGTAGTTTAGCACGAAAGTTACAACGAATCACATTTGGAACAATTTTACATCGAATATTTACTTTGTAACAAAATTATTGAAAATATATTTGTCATTTGGTTAATAAAAGAGGACTATAATAAAAAGATAATTATGAAGATATGCATAATGTATAAAAGCTTTTAAAAAAAATTTTGGTTGGTAATTTCTTGTTAACTTGCAATGAATTCACTAGAAATATTTTTAATTTTAAATAAGAATATTCGTTATTAGTTTGCAACGAATTTAAGATGAAACAAAACTTTGTTGCTAATTTGTTGTTGATTTAGCAATTAAATTAGTCCGAACTTATTACGGCGAATTAGGGAGGATTTGTTGTTAATTGGTCGTAATTTTCGACAAATTAAGGAGGATATAGGAGACTCTAATCACTAAACCTAAATCAAAACTTTAAATCTAAAAGTAAGTTATTAGTATCCTATCACAAGTATGTTTGTGGATAACAACTAGGGCGAATTTGAGATATATTAACAAAATAATTAATTAAATGAATAATCTAACATTTTTATAACAAAATAGTCATGAACATTTAGTATCCACTATGATAAACAAACTTTTCTCTTGCTCATTTGAATATATCTAGAGACATGCGTTGTATCTTCTTACGACATAAGAAGATTGTATCTTACACAATTAGTTAAATCAACATCCTAACAATTTATTTTTTGAAATTATATTTCCTCCCCCTAGATATGTGGCCCTTATTAAGCTACTATTGATTGAATAAAAAAACTTACATTCTATTTCACTTAACATATCTAAGCTACACGACGATGATGAAAATAGATAGAATTGGAGCATTAATGAGAGATAGTAGAAGTGAGGAGGTGTACTTCCTGCCTATTTATTTAAAGCGTAAAAGAATATGAAGATAGTAATGTTAAATCGTTTGTGTTAGTGAAGTACTATGGATTGCATGTTATAAATCTATTCTATTTTACGTTTGCAAAATAATTCCAAAATTCTTTGAACTTGTAAAACGTACATGTTTACTGTGTGTTGTTTACGAGATGGTTGAACGAGACAAGGTATTATTAGTTTTTGGTCGATGGGAGAAAGTTGATGAAGGTATATGAAACTTTGAATCTGAAACGTGCATTGAGAAAATATGGATTCAACTTTACGAAAGGATGCTATATACAGTGAACTGGTGTCAGAAGTGTGAAAATATCTGAATGTGCAAAAAAAAAAATTCAATCAAGCCAATTACCAATGTTCAGAGTGGTTGTCATGGGATAAGGGGAATGATTGTCCTCCATAGTACATTACGACTAATGCAGACATCATAATGTTTCTTCTGCTTGTAGGCAAGTACAAGAAGTTAACCTCTTTGTGACATCTAGTACTCTTATTTTGTCTATACATTTTATCTAGATTGTTTTAAATTTGAGCAGAAGGTCAAATCGTCAAAAAAACTGCAACTCTGATTCTCAAGAAGGGGATTCTACTTCTGAGAGTGATGAGATGTAGTAAGTGTACTTCATTTAGGTAGTTGTTCCCGTACCTAAAACATCTCGTATCCAATACTTTATGGGACACTTCCAAAACTTCTCGGTACCGTTTGCATTCTTTAGGTGAATTTTAAAATATGTTTTGCCTTTTATTTATTTATTTTACACATGTTTCCATTAAATCAAATAAAGTCAACGGATTTATTTTAGTTACGTCACTTGACATGGTGTTATTTTGAACTGACAATCCTATTAGTAATTATTTATCTACCCTACATGTCCACATATATTACGATGCCTATACCTTACCTGTTTCTAAAACTTTTAAGCTAGCCTTTTTTCAACCCGTTCCGTCCCCGTTTCATATCTCCATTTTCGCCTCAGTGCATCATCACTGTTGATGAGTGGCATGGCTTTGTACTAGATGAGTCACCACTTCCGAATAAGATGGCAAAGTCATTGTTTGCGGATTTTAAATATGCAGCGATAAATAGATCTCTTATACCAACAATACATCCATTTACACTGAAAACAATTGTTGGTACTTCTGTCTCACCACCAAATGACCCACACAGAGGTTTGGAAAAAAGAAATGGTGTCTCAGTTGATGGGAAATAAGATTTCATTACTAATCCAACATTATCCAACTATCGGATAGAGCTGCTGTCTTCTAGAACATATGCATTTGAACTTACTATCAACCCATCACAACAAAATGAAGCAAGACCGTTCCTTTTACCCAGAGAGAATAACATTATCTTCTTAAACATTAAACATATCTTCTAAAGATCATGAAACATTGTTCAAATGCCTTACTGTATGGGATGGTGTGAAGGAGGCTTTGAAACGCTTTCTGAATAACAAGAGTGATGATCCAAACATGTTCTTTAGAGACTCACCTCTTGTGTACAATAACCTTTTTGTGGAAGATTTATGATATAAGTAAAGATTGAAGAAAAATTTTCATTGATATAGTACTCCTATTTTAATAGTGGTTCCAAAATACTATTATGAATGGACTTACGACTTATAACTTTGCAAGTGTTGACGTGACTCTTTTGACATAAATTATGAAAGAGAAAAATTGTTTGTATGAAGGGTGTTCAACTCAAAGAATGATTACAAGATAAGAATTGTTGTTCACGCTATTAATATAAAACTTCTCTTTCACATTTCTTGATCTACACCACGGTTCATGGTTCTCAAGTGTATTTCAAGATCTTGTTCGTGGCGAGTATACACGTCAATTGTTGACCAGTCTCAGTGTTGTCAGATAAGACAATCAACACTAATTCAATCATTATGATTGATGAGGGGAGACATTACCATTGATATGCAATGACACATGTTATTGGTGAGCTGATAGCATCTAGGTATGTTGGAATTAAGCAAGGTTTGTCATCCGCTAGAATTCGAAAAGTACTTCTCAATGTGTACCATGTCAATGTAACCTATTGGAAAGCATGAAGGGAACACAAAGTTGCAATGGAGACTGCATATGGATTTGTGGTTTGTAGCTATGAATTACTCCCCAGATATCTAGATCTCCTTCAAGCTGCAAATACCGATACCCTTTATTTAATGGAATATGATGATTGTTGTCCCAAAAAACAACAATTCGAATATTTTTTGTCGCATTTGTTGTTGTAATCAATGTATATCAATGGTTGTGAAAAGTGGTTGTTATCGATGAAATGTCTCTGAAAGCTAGATATGGTGGGTGTGTTGTGTTCGCTTGTTGTCGAGACACAAACTTCCAAATTTTCCCTATGTCGTATGAGATTATTGATAGTGAAAACGACGCGTCTTGGGAAAAGCTTTTATTGAAACTACACATTTGTTCCAGCCACATTTGATCTGGTATTCATTTCTGATACACACACAAGCATCTATGCCGGGATGCGCAAGGTATATATATATATATATATATATATATATATATTAACATTTNTAACTGATAAATAATTTCAATCTTACTATTATGCTTGCTTAATATTCGTATATTGCTTCAGGTGCTTAAAAATGCACAATACGGTGCTTGTGCTATTCATCTATACAAGAATAATTCGTATGGATATCAAACCAAAATGAATAGCAAAATTCGGGTCGAAAGCAACACTCGTGTTGAAAGCAGCAAGAACTTTCACAATTCTAGAGTTTGATAAGATATTCGTAGAAATTCAAAGGCTCAACTCTGATTGTGCATCGTACCTAGTAGATATTGATCAATTAATGTGTGTAAATATTTGTTATATTATGAAATTTTATTAACAATTATTTAACAGGAAGTTCCATATTTATAGAACGTCTATTTCATAAAACTTATATAACTTTGTAGGTTTTTCACATTGGACGCGATGCCATTTCAGAGGAACTCGCTACAATATTGTGAAATCCAACATTGGAGAGTCATGCAAAAACGTCATTAAAGAGGCTCGAGAATACCTGCTGGTTGGTATGATTGAGTACATACGTCTACAAGTTTTGTCTTGGTTGAAAATCTGTCGAGAGAAATCAAAGAGGGAAACTAGTACAATTCCTACTCATACGCAAGAAAGGTTGGAAAATTTTTTTGAGTTGCTTACTTCCTTTGTTGTTACGCCTATTTCAAATACGGATTGTGAGGTTCAATTACGAGAGGGTGCATCATACATTGTGAACTTGGATGTTGGTCGTTGTTCGTGCAGGAATTTCAATTAATAGACCTTCCTTGCACACATACATTTGCTGCAGTAGCTTGTGTTTGTATGCCGACAAATCCAATGATTGCTCATGTTTACCTAGCGCAAGCATAAAAAATACGTATATTGAGAAAATCTATCTAATTCCTGTTGTGGAGGACAACCGTGAACTGATATACAAAACTATGTTCATATTAAAAGTCTTCCGTGGAAGACTAGATGTCCACATGACAGACCAATTTTGAATTCATTTTCGTTGGGAGTTTAATGTATTACGATAGTAAATGCCATATTTATAGGAATACTATTAACATAGAAGTGTAGAAGTCGTGAACTATTAACACGCCAATTGTAGAGAGGAGGTAATAAGAACAATAAAAAAAGAAGTCGTTGTTTGGATTACGGCACAACAAAGCATCATGCCTTTATAGCATGTAAAATCTTATGTAAGAACAAATAGGTGATAATTTTTTGGTATGTGCAAAAGTTTGGCTGAATAAAAGTTGTTAACATAAACAAACAACAAATGATGGGCATGCATTGAAAAATTTTACAAAAAAACAAAATAAGAAGATATATTCAGTTTACTGTTATTTATCCTTCTATTTTGTTAAAACTATAACTC
This sequence comes from Anastatica hierochuntica, assembly GCA_900406275.1. NCBI lineage: Eukaryota > Viridiplantae > Streptophyta > Magnoliopsida > Brassicales > Brassicaceae > Anastatica > Anastatica hierochuntica. The sequence goes on from OVAN01003409.1 coordinate 10,468, forward strand.
AAATGTTATGGTATTTTGGTGTAGTATATTTATAAGCAGCCAAATAAAACCTTGTATCTTGCAATAATGGAAAATGGTTTATGTATATGTAGTCCATATTGTTTAACTTCGAATTTGAAATTTTTAGGTGATAACATTTAGTATGAATTATAGTAATAACTTTAAATAACATAACGGTCGAATGACATATGTACTATTTTTGTAGGAGTACTATGCAACGGTACTGTAAAAGTCACAATGGAACTAGGAACATATCATACATAAAAGTGAGACCAAATTGTATCCATTAATTTTATGGTAATGAATATATGACACCCACTACATATGTGTAGATATACATGTTAAAAAATATTAATAAAAAAAATAGATACCAAACTCCACCGTAGTACATACTTGATAGATAAATTTTTTAAAAACAAGAACAAACTTAGAGTTGGTAATTGTAATTACAATTAACATATGTAAAATTATAATTTACCCACACATGATCTATGGCTATAAAGCCTCAATGACATAGTTTTCAGTAAAACAAATGAAAAAGATTATCGTTGAGGAGGTTAACGTCAACATTATTCTCTTTTGCATTTTGCTCTAGCATTACCAATGCCGCTACACCTCCAAGACCTAACAATATATGAAATTTATTAAAAAATACTGAGATCTAAATAAATAGGAATTCTATAAAACCTTACCTTTATTAGTAACATAATTGGCAACTCCATCTTTCGAACCATAATTGGTTCCAGTGATTTACTTTTTGTGTCATGAGCTATTCCATGTTTCTGTATCAAATAAGGACGTAAATTTCAATTGGTGACACTGTATGGTGTAAATGAACGAATAGAATCTTCTCTCCGTTGCAATCAAATATATTGATAGCCCAACTAGGCAGGTCAACCACAAGTTCAACCCATTGTCTGCCCTGGTAACGGAAAGGAACATAGAGAAATTTGACATCGGACAATCACGTGGAACAACCAATCAAAGGAATCTAAGTTTAGAATAGATAGTGAAATTAAATGAATCCTTATTGCTTGAAATAGAAAACGACATAAACTGTCATTTAATTTCATAGAAGAAACCATAAGGCAGTAAGTCGAAATGATTAGCAATGTTCATATCACCATAGATCTGCATGAAATGTATCAACATGTCTACATCCTATAATGGCAAATGACATGGACTTCGCTTTACCCTTCCCCTGCGCATTTTGAATAGTAAGTGATAAATCAAAATTTTGAGTCCTCTTGATAAGATATATTTACGGGAGTACTAAATACATAGCAGCATCTGCTGCAACAAACTTATCAAGAGGACTCAAAATTGCAGATGACATGGACTTCGCTTTTCCCTTCCCCTGCACATTTTGAATAGTAAGTGATAAATCATATTAACTCTATGTATTATTTCAAAATATCAAAAATATAGAAATTTGATTAATATAGAATGACAAAAATGTAGAATTACAATAAAACTTTAGTTTTGAAATGTATAAACATTAGTACAAGTGCAATACATACCTTACTGGCTTAGCCAACATTTTTTAAGGGATCATTCTCCTTATCGAAGGTAGATGTTTCTAAATGTGATGCCTTGATTTTGGGTCACAATGTAATCTGTAAGTACATATAACACATGGAAATAGGCATAGTAAAATAAATATAGGATTTACTAGTTAGAAAAGAAACCTTAGATATTGCCTCTTCCTCCTCTAACTGAGTCAACCCTATAGAAAACAATTGTGGGGCATCTTCTGAAACCTTTGAAACCTTAGTAGGTGGAGAATCACGAGTAGTTGTACCATCATCGTCGCCAAGCTCGTTTGAAGTCTAAATTGATAAAGGTTAAATGTCATTAATTTACATTTGAATAAAATGTTGTAATAGACATAAGTGTGTACAAAAGTGATACGTTTGATTTTAGGAGAACCTCTCCAAAATTTGAATTTTTTTGGATATTTGGTGTTAGACCCAAAGAGAAGGATGGAGGTTGAATTGTAGGACAATTAATCTGGGTAATACTTTCCCCACAAGCAGCATCAAAAGCTTCCATATGCACTGGATTTTCTTGGGGAAAACTTACAGGACTTGTCCGCTTACAATCCTAAATAAAAATTAAAAAAGTGAATATAATTTTCAAATAATTGTTGGTACTATTATAGCAGTAATGTCAAGATAATACCTTTTCGCTAAACACAAAAGTTTCCTCCGCCATCTCATGCACATCAGCGCATACATTGTGTATAACATAGTTAACATCATCTCCATGACCTGTAGAACCAGAAAATGCATTTTGGTTTAGGTGGAAGGATGTTTACGGCAATGGGGAAACGTAAGCTTTAGCATCCACAATTGAAATAGAAATACTGGACATGTAATAGTTCTATTTGATTATTTATACCAAAGTGAGACGACTATTATATTACCTTGCTCGTCATTTTTTGGATAGGCAGCTGCAACCACATGTGCATTTCCCATACCTTTTTCTTCCATTCGAAAGAGCTCCCACCATGGTATTCCTCATTGAAACGAGGATTGTCAAAAGTAGCAGTAGTTGGAGTAACCTTCTTCATACTGTCCTTGAATTCTTTACGCAAATTCTGTAATGCAAATCAAATTGCTTTTGCAAAGTGGCAACAAAAAAATTTAATAGAAGGTTTGTTTGCGCTAAGGACTCATCAGACATAGACTTCATCAGTTGCATTATATCAGATGATGAACGCACACTATTATTACGAGAGTTATAATCCCCAGCTACTGAATCAATAGAAATTCCCTGCCCTTTTCTGTGAAAGCTTTCACTTTCTTGAACATTTTTCCTTTTGGGTTTATCGGAACCCTTCGACTCATCCTATTCAGAGACATCCTCCTTATCAGAATCGCCCTTGGTAGTCCTTGATTCGTAAATATTAGAAGCTCTTAAAACACCAAACCAAAATTTATGCTCAAATGGAAATTCTTCGCATATCAATGTCACCACATGGTCGACATTTAAATATGTTTTCTCATCAGGAAACTCCATATTAAACCCAAAACCGACTACGTCATCACCAAACCATGAGTTAACAGACACATGCAGATAAGACAAAAAATCAAATGGACTGTAATATTGAAATAGATCGTTTAATAATACTATATTTACAGGAAGGCTATTTTGCAAAAAAAAATGTCATTCTTTGTCAAGCATGTGAGCACAATCCACATTCACCATCATAAGAAGAATGTCTTCGGTGCAACAAAAAATGTCTTCGGTGTTCCCTTTCTCCTCTTATACATCTTGTCAGAACTGGGTGGTTAACAACTTTAGGATACGCGACACAACTCACAAGAAGAATGCTTATGAGAATCCCTGAATCGCCAAAGATTCTTTTGTGAATTTAGAAGCCTCCCTTGGTTTTACACTGTTCACAATCAATTGGAAAGATTTATGGCCATATGGCTATGCGAGGAATGCATCAATACTTTTAAGCATAACAACATACTTCTTTTTTATAACTGTTAGCTGTGAAATGGGACAATCACTACAAGAAAATAGTTAATTTGCGAGAAAAATTTGCTAGGAAGATGTGCAGACGCAAAATTGCGACCAAATTGCGAGTGAAATGCAAGGAAATTTAGTTCACTCGCAATTTGGTCGCAATTTTGCGTGGAGTTTTTGTTTTCGCAATTCACTTACCAAATTGCGAGTGAATTGTGAGGAAAACTCTAGACTCGCAAAATTGTGACAGAATTGCTAGTATTTAATGAGAGAAAATGTTTTACCTGCAAATTGGTCGCAAATTTGCGAGTAAATTGCGAGAATAACATTTCTCTAGCAAATTTGCAACTTATTTGCGAGTAAATAGTGAGATCCTCGCAAATTGGTCGCAAATTTGCGAGTGACTTGCGAGTGACCCTCGCAATTTTCTCGCAAAATATCCCTAAACTCTATACCTGAAACCCTAAACCCTAAACCCCAAAAGGATTATCACAAATCCAATTTATGCAATCTTATAGAATTTCTTTAACATTTTGAAAAGATATTATACCAATTTGACCGTTTCCGTTTTTAAAGTTTACGAAATAAACGAAACCTTTCTAAAATTTATATCTTTGATGCGTATTATGCAAATTCATATATAAAAAAATTGTTATTATAACGAAAATATTGTAATAAATTTTAAATCTTCATTGTAATGATTTGCAACTTACTAAATTATACCAATTTAACCGTTCAATTTTTTGTTAAAGTTTACGAAATAAACGAAACCTTTTTAAAATTTATACCTTTGATGCGTATTATATAAATTCGTATTTACTAAAATCTTAAATGTAAACAAAATTATTGTAAGGAAAATAATAGTTTAATTTTACGGTTTTGCAAATTACCGAAAATCGTAAGAACAAATTAGGGGAAAATAAAATTTTTTTTAAATAATGAAATAATTTGCGAGTAAATTGCGAGGGACACTCACAATTCACTTGAAAAATTTGGACGCCAAAACAAAATTTATTTGGCGATTTTTCCAAATTTTGCGAAGAAATTGCGATTACCGGGGCATTTCTTTCGAACAACTGTAGCAAATCCCTAGAATTGTTTTTGCGTTTTTTCAAGAATTTGCGAGAGAATTGCGAGGGTCACTCGTAATTTCCTCGCAAATTCTTGAAAAACACAAAAAAATTGTTAGGGATTTGCTAGTGATTTGCGAGAGAAGAAAAAAAAAGATATACCCCCCTTCTTTCCTCTCATTTCACACCAAACCCTCTCTCACTACAAACCACTCTCTCTCACTACGATCCTCTCTCCAACATTCTCCAACACCCAACAAGGTTAGTATTTTAATTAATTAATTTACTTTTTATTAGTTAGTTAATAGTTAGTATTTTAGTTAGGATATTAGTTAGGATATCTAAAGAATTTAGTTAGATAATTTAAATGGGAATTAGATACAAACTTAAATATTTCAATTTTTAGATTATTAGTGACATTATAAATTGTTAAATTTAAATTAACTTAAATAAATCAATTTCTAAAATTATAAAAATTTATTAAAAATAATTTAAATTTACATTATCAATTGATAAAATTTTATAAATTTAAATAATTTTTATTTTATTTTGATTTCGTAAGCATTTAAAAATACTATAAATATTATAAATGTTTTTTCCAATTTTCTTTTAAAATGTTTTAAAAATATAAAAAATAGAATTATTTTCATTTCTTTAAGAAAACAATGATTTGCGAGGAATTTGTGAGTGAAACTCTCGCAAATTCCTAGCAAAACTTTGCTAGAAAATTGCGATCGTTCTCTCGCAAATTCCCAGCAAAATTTTCCCTCTCGCAAATTTCTAGCAAAATTTTTCTTGGAATTTGCGAGAGTTTCACTTGCAATTTCCTAGCAAAAGTTTGCTAGTGTTTGGTTATCGTAGCTCACTCGCAAAAATTCGCTCGCGGTATACTCGCAAATTTGCGAGAAACTAGCGAGGATATCTGGTCCTCGAAAATTTGGGAGTAATCTGCGAGTAAAATGGAATTGTGAGTAACGTATAGCGACAAGATGATTTTACTCGCAAATCCTGATTTGCAAGGAATTTGCGAGTAAAACGTTCCTCGCAAATGAGCTTTTTTCTTGTAGTGAATGAATACCATAAGCAAGCATTAACAGAGCTAGCCTAAACCTAGTATTGGGATCTTTATATTTTTTCCGAAGCAGAAGTTTCCGATGATTCCAGCTAGTAGTTGGCTTCTTCTCCAACCCAAATTGTTGTTTCCACAACGAGTCTTTAAACGAGATACCAATATCCTTACCTTTGCCTTTTCCAACAACGTTTCGTTTACTTGTTCCTGTACACCCTTTTATGCAATTCAAACCAGTAACCAATGCATAGTCCTTAACACCATACCTCACTAGTTTATCGGCGAGAATTCACCAAATCTCTTGATTCTTGTTGGTAACCAATTGCCGAGAGAGCAAGTTATGGACAACAATAACCAAAAAAGTGATTTCCCATCAGAAGCAAATTGCCAAATTGGAAAGCAAGAAGCCGACCATTTTTCTCAACGTCTAGCGTTGACTTTATGAACTCAATCTAATAAAGATTGAAGTAGTTGTTAATTCTTTTTCTTCCTGGTGGCTCCAATCCAATTTCAAAAAGCATGTGCGCTAACTCAAACTCATCCATCGATTTCATAGCCTAGCAAAGGACAAGTTGGTGCATCTATGTGAGAAAATGCAGAAGTACACTTTCAGATATTAATACGACACATATTACAAAGGATGAGAAACCAACATTGGGGGAGAGGTGATGTTATCGTATTTTTCATATTATAGCTTAGCATTTAGTAGATTTTTGTTTGTATTTTAGAACTTTTTAGATCGCTTTAAATCATTTTTCGAGTATAAATTAGGAAAAATTGTATAAGGGTCTTAGAAGATGAATTTGTACATTCTTTTTCTCTTTTCTACCCCATTTCAGGTCACCTTGATGATAACGGATGAACCCGGGGACTCGGAAGCAAGAACGGATAGCTTTGGCACCAACAAGTGAGGTTGGCGGTCCAGGCATGATTGGCTGACGGTCCACAATGCCAAGCCAGACCGCCAGCCAGCTACAGACCTTGGCTGGCGGTTTAGGGGGGTTTGGCTGGCGGTGTGCAACAACCAACCCAGACCGCCAACCCTCCTATTTCGACTAAAAACTTGGGTTTTGAGACGGTTTGCCCCGGGTCAACCCGAACCAACTTCTTTATTTCTATAAATGCTCATCTTAAATCATGAGAAAACCCTAAGCTTTACATTTTGATTGAACTTTTGTATGTCTTTTGGATCTAGAGAGAAACCTCTTTGTTAATCTTAAAAGTTTTCATCTTTATCTTTTCTTCTTCTTCCTTTATGATTGCTATGAGTTTTCTTTAGTTTCTTTGAGTTATTTGAGCATGATTAATGAGTAGTTATCTAGTGTAAGCATGGGTTAGATTGATCAAGCTAGATCTAGATGCTAATCATGATGTTGGAGGTTGACTTTATATCACATGATTTAGGGATGCTTAAAGCTAGATTTGAAGTGATCAATCAAATCTTAAATCCCAAGGCTTTCACACCCGGAAGGTGTTCGATGAAATGCCTACGAGAATCTAAATCATGCTTAGCATTCTTAGCCTATGGGAATAGATGATTAAGGTGTTAAGTAGGCTATTGGACTTGTGTTTAATGATTAATGAACTTAGGATTGCTATCGGGAGATTAGCTCTATCTTAGTACATTAAATGGACTAGAATCATGAAAATGATCTAGTTGACTCTTTGCCTTGCCTTTGAAATGAACTTCATTACCTAAACTTTGCATTTGGTTAGCATTTGGATCANCACTTGATCTTGGACCTAGGTCATTTCTTGCATGTTCTTCATCTTTGTATCTTGTTAAGTAGTATTTAGTAGTTGAGTTTTCTATCTTGTTTTACTTTGATTGTTTGAATTAAGCTTGAAACCCAATTGCATTTATAAGACTTAGATTAATGAAATACTTATTGGATTGATTGTGTAAAAGGTTTGCTCCTTGTGGTTCGATAAACCATCTACTACAACTACTAGCCTTATACTTGAGGTTTAAAGTTTAGTTTGGGATTAAACTCGATAGAGAATTAATCTCTCATCAAGTTTTTGGCACCGTTGCCGGGGAGAAACATATTTTGCCATTTAGTCTTCATTAGTTTATTGAGACTAAGTCATTTCTTTCTATTAAAATTCACTAGCTTTTGTTCACTCTTTGTTTTTGTCTTTGTAGGTGCATGAACTTGTGTAGTAGAGGTCCATCAAATTTGATTCCGCAAGTGGAAGATATAAGGATATTGGAACAAGACAACACTAGAGCAAGGAGAGAAAGAGAGAGACTCGAGCATCAACAACGTTTGGGAATGGAAAAGCCTCACTCTATTGGTAATCAAGGAAACAATATGGGTGACAACAACCAAGCTCAAGGGTATCCTAGAGCACAAAGGATAGGTGCTTATGATGAACCCAACATGAGGAGAGTAAGGACCGGTATTCACCCTCCCGTGGTAGTACCCAATAGCTTTGAGATAAAGCATAGCCTCATCAACATGGTCCAAAACAACAAGTTTTATGGTCGACTATAAGAAAACCCTTTAGACCATCTTGATGAGTTCGAGAGGCTTTGTAGGACTATAAAGATAAATGGGGTAAGCGAGGAAGCCATCAAGATGATATTATTCCCCTTCTCATTAGGTNTATTAGATGATATAGCTGCTCAATTGGAGAAGAGTATCTCCACAAATCTAGTTTCTACATGGGCTCAAGTTTAGAAGGAATTCATGACAAAGTTCTTCCCGACGCAAAAGACGGCAAAAATTCAAAACGACATAACGAGCTTCAGAAAAGGGTATAATGAGTCGTTTCATGAAGCTTGGGAACGTTTGAAATCTTATATCCGGTCTTGCCTTCATCACAGAGTAGCTATAGATGCTTTGCTACGAATTTTCCATCGCAGTTGTTTGGAAAAATATCGGAACTCATGACACAACAAGCAATATTGGAATTCATGACACAACAAGCAAGGGGAGCTTTGCCAACATAGACTTTGAAGAAGGTGAAGAGCTCATCGAAAACTTATCCCAAAGCGACCAAAGCTATGACCACATTAAGGATGGAACTTACCGGGATGATTCTCGATTGCAAGAGCTTAATGAAATGATTGATATACTTACAAAGATGAACCAAAATCCATGAATATAGTGGAACATGTGGATGGAGGTAAAGGTGATGTAAATAACCAAGAAATTGGGGACCAAGAAGACCTTTGCTACATTCAAGGGGGATACTATTCAAAGCCTTAGAACCCTCCGTTTAAATATTGGAACAACAATCTTTCATATCGGAACCAAGATGTTGCCAACCCATCAGATAAAAACTACCCAATGCAAAAGGAGAGGCCACAAGGGCAAGCCCCAAGTAACTTCCCACAAAAGGGACCTTTCAAATTTCTTACCAACACGGGAAGTTCATCTACTCAACCTCCAAAAGAGGATGAGAACACCACTCTCTTGAAGAGAGTATTGGAAGGGCAAAATAAAGTCGTTTTTGATTTTAACAAGAGGATGGGAGATGCAAATCAAAATATTGATGGTGTTTGGTGTGACCTAAACAAGAAGGTTGAGAATATAGCCGCTCATATGAAAAATCTAGACAACCAAGTGGCCTAAATTGCTAGTTCTTCCAAGAACAACGGTAAAGGAATCCTACCGGGTAAACCCGAAGCGAATCAGAAGGACTTTTGCAACATAGTCTTTGAGAATAACACCTTGGATCATCAAGGTGAGAATGTGGTTAGTGAATTTGAGAGGCTTCTTGGATGTAAAGTTGATAATGATGGGAATATCTGATATCAAGAAGATGATGTGCTATACAAAGAGGTTGAGGTTGAATGTGTTGATGAGATAATGGTCGTTTCCCAATCTAATCTAGAGAAAGAGAATTTCACCCTTGAGAATGAGTCTTTAAGTAAGCCAAAAAGAGAATCCGAGGAAGCTTTTGATGGTGAGGCCACAACCAAGGAAAAGAAGCGTGTGATTAACTTACAAGCTGATGTGGAACCTTACAAACTAACTCTTCCCTATCCCTAAAGATTCATTAAGCAACAACTCAAAGAATACTTTGATCTTCCGGTACGCAAGGTGGATATTGTCCCTTCCGGGGTAAGGGAACTAGCTACAAGGAATCCTAAACTTAAGGCTAGAATAGAGGAATATGAGCTAAGAAAGAAGAGACTAGAAGTGCTAGCTAGAAAGCACGGTGTGCTACCCCCTCTACCCGAGACAAGAGTTATCGAGAAGGTTGTGAAATCCAGCAAGTTTGTGGTACCTTTCTTGTCGGAAGAGGTGTTTAAGGAAGAAGCTCTAGCAGACACCGGAGCAAGTGTCAATGTGATTTCATCCGACATGATTATCAAATTCAGAATCAAAGAGGCAATCAAGCCCACTTGTCCAATAGCTTTGGGAGACTCATCCATCAAGAAGCCCATTGGAAAACTCGAAAACTACCCTTTGAAGGTTGGAGATTGCATAGTCCCTACGGATTTTGTTGTTGTCAAGATATTGGGTGCGGGTAAGTTCTCTATGCTACTTGGAACGCCATTCCTTGAAACCGTTGGGGCAAAGATTGACTTTAAAGAAAGGAAGTTGTTCTTCTAAACATTAACCCCGAGGTATCTTACAAGATGGTTAGTGCAAGAGATGAGTTTTGTGGTACTTTGACTTTGGGGGATTTCCAAGAGGTTGGAGGAATCGAAGAAGAAATTCTTGATCTAAGTGATGGTCTATTTGTTCAAGAAGCGACAAAGGATTACGAGCCAACGAAAGAGTTTGACTTATTTGAAGATTTCAAGAGGTTGTTTAGGTATGATGATAATGAGGGTTGCTTAAAGGAAGTTCCAAGATTGGATTCCAAGAAAACAAGGAGAGCCTTCAAGGCAAAAAGAAACCACAACTTGTGGTCGATAATGAGATGATTTTTGCAAATCATGCCCTTGAGAAAGGAACCTCCAAGGAAGAGGATTACATAGAGAAGACACTCTGTGGAAAGAAGATAGAGCCTTCCATGCGCCTCATTCCAATAAACATTGACGGCGGTGTTTTTGAATACAAGGTAAAGAGTAAGGGAATGCCCAAGCCGTTCTCGAGAGCAAAGATCAAACTTCCTCAATGGGTCTTGGACAAGGGATTGAAGCTAAAGATGGAGATGACTTGTAGAGAGATCACCTTGGAGATGTTAAACAAGGAAGACAAGAGCACCGAAGATGCTCATTCCAACCTCCACTAATCGAGAAAGGAACCAACGTCAAGCTAGAGACAATAAACAAGCGCACTTTTGAGGTAATCCCATGGTACCATGTACATATTTTAGCTTATCTAATCCTTAAGTAAACTATGTTTGGGTTGCTTTTTATGGTTTTAAGTGTCTAGGTGCAAAATTTGGGAGTAGAACACATTCGGGCAGTTGTTGGCGGTCTTGGCCACTCTGGCTGGCGGTCTGCAACACCAAGCCAGACCGCTAGCACTACCAGCATCAAGGCTAGTGGTCCAAAGGGGTCTAGCTAGCGATCTGCAACGCCAACCCAGACCGCCAACCACTAGGTAAGTCTACTAAAACTCACTTTTTCTTCCCAAAACCCACTCCATTCCTCTCTCTCCTCATTTGCTCGAACCTTGGTGAAGAAAACACAAAACTTTCAACTTCTCTTTCATTTCAAAACCAATTTCTTTGCATATTCTTGTTTTGAATCAAAGACTTCATCTCCTTTTGCTTAATTCCTGCTCTAGTTTCAATCTACACTAAATCTCTCTCAAGAACAAAGGTAATCTCTCATAACTCTATCTCTTGCTCAAACTCTTAAATCTTTGAATTTTGGCCATTCCAAGTTTGTAAGTATCATTGTTCAGACCTTTTGTGCTTGGATAAATGATTCTCTTAATCATAACTTCATAGATTGAGTTAGGATTGTTGAGATTTTGGATTTCAAAGTTAGAGTTCTTGGAGATTTTTGAGAAAAAATGAAAATTAGGGAAACTTAGAGATTGTGGTTGCAATTGGTCCTTTAAAGATTCAATGCTTTGCTTGGAACTTGATACGAGGTTAATTTTGAGTTGTTCCATGAGAGAAACCCATTAGTTTGAATTCTCAAGTTTGAAGTGTTATTTTTAGGTACTATGAGAAATTAGATGGGTTAATCTTGATGGTGGAAAATGGTTAATGCTTGTCAGCAAGTTAATGAGTTATGCTCTTTGTACAACACGCTATGGAACCATCATTTTCCAAACTCTTTAGACTAACATATCTTTTGATATTTCTAAGGTACAATGACAAGCTATGCGAACACTCAAGGAAGCTATACCTCTCACCAAGCAAATTGGAGACAAGCAAGCTTCTCATGGAGAGGCAAAAATTTGAGGGCACCGAGTTGTTGGGATGGACAAGTGAAGAAATAAGACATCTAACCGAGCTTCGCCAACTCAACTTTCACCCCACGAGATTCGCTGATGAAGAATTGATGAGAAGAATGGAGATTTATGAAAAAGTTGACGGCCTACTAAATAGAATGAGCGTCCGAATTCTTTTGACAATGGATGAAGCGACATATCCAGAGCTAGCCCGACAATTCCGGAGCTAGCCCGACAATTTCGGAGCTACCATCACCTATGAAGAAGATGAAGATGGGGAAAGTAGAATACTTTACTTCCGAATTGGACAAAACCGATATTTTCTCACATTTAACCAGTTTTGCGAATCGTATGGTTTTCCAAAAACGGGAACATTGAGCGTCCCTACGAAATTCAACCAACTATCATTACTTTAGAGGAACATTGCCATCGATGAAGAATACGACTTCTTAGTCGCAAAATGTCCAAGATCAAGAATCCAACAATTCGCCATCCCATGAGGCTTCTTGGTAATACATTGTTTGCAAGGGCACACCCCGGGTGGTCAACTCCAATAGAGTTTGGACTTCTCTATGGAGCATTAGGATATAAACTCCACGACCACGTCGGTAGAGCCATCCCATACTCCGATTTTGAATTGTGCCCATGGTCTACATTCCTATTGCACCTCATAAGCATTTGAATGAACCTTGATCGGTATGGACAAGATGGGATACACATCGGTGGAATGCTCACTCCGCTCTTCCGCTACTCATCCATTGATGTCACCTTCTACGAAGAGCTTCCAAAGCGACTATACATGGACGAAGCATATCTATTGAGGATAAGGACATTGACGGGTCGCTACAACGAGCACTCACTCATGTATGATTTTAAAAGCGACGATGGTACACCACTTTTTTGCTTTCTCCCCAATAGCCGCTGCACCCACACGGAGACCAACGATGGCATCCAATTTTGCCTCCCCAAGAAATTCTACTTCAAAGTCCGAGGCCACAAGCTTAGAACCCCTTCGAGTGGTAATTCAAGGTACCATTTCTTCCATTGTAAATACCATTTTCTCTCTTATTTTTCTTTTAAATAGTGGTTTGGTCTCCTTCGTCGAATTCTATTCATTCACCAGGATGGTGATGAGTAAGTCCGGGGGAGGAGAATGGTTACTAATGATAATTTTAGTTGTTTTGTCTTGTTATCATTTCTTTGAGACTCATATAGTCTAGGTTGCATTATTAATAGTATGGTATAGAAAAACCAAAAAAATCGAAAATTTTGAAAAAGAAGCATATAGTTGCATCTTTCATACTCTTGTCCTTTAAGATCGAGTCTTAGAAGCATATAAGATACATTTACATGTGCATGAGGAAAATGATTGAAGTATCGTGTAATTGGAATATGCTTAGGAGTTGAATTGAAACCCTTGCTAGTAGTATCAAATAACATGAGCCGAACCGAAAAAATGGAAAATCCATGCTCGTAACTCTCGGTTTAATTGTTTGCGTCTAGATTGAATCTTGCATGATTTGAATTTAACCCTATTGAACTTATACTTTAATGAGATTTTGAATAAACCTTGCTTATGGGCTTGAAATATATGAACCATGGTGTAAACACATTGACACTCGGTTGGTCTTATCCCTTTTTACCACCCTTAATTAATCCGAGTGACCATTCTCATTTTAAGGATGGTTCCCAACCTTTAGCCCCAACCTTTTGTTTCAAAACCCACATTGATCTTGATTGAGCGAGACCTCTTTTGATGCATTCATATGTAAAACCCTGTGAGTATTGGGACGACAAAGAGGATCCTTCTTAGAACTAGTCTCATTTTAAGGCTAGTATAGATAGGATGGGGTTAGATAAGAGTGTGCATACTTGATGATCATGGGTTGGAAATGATTTGTATTGTCAATAGTGGGTTCAATGAGAAAAACCGTAAAAGAAGAAAAAGAAGAATGCGTTACACTCTATGAGTAAAGAAAGAAAAAGATTAGCTCAAGTTTGTAGAAGAAAGATGAAAGATCCTTAGTTAAGAAAATGAAAAGTCTAGAGTCCAAAGGACTAGAAAGAAAGGGTCAACTTAAGTAATGAAAGGGATAAGAGCTATAGCTAAATGGAAAAGAAAGCAAAAACCTTAGAGTGTATTACTTAAAAGCTAAATGTCTTGATTGAGAAGTGATTGGGGTGTTTTTAGTGGTTTGTCAAGAAAGAAGAAAGGGTAGAACTAGGGAGTATGTTTGGGATGGGTATAATTAGAGAAGGTTAATATTTGTACGAACCACTTGTCCCTTTCTCCCTCGTTTTTACTACTTGAAATGCATTTCTTCAGTGAGAGAAAACCACAAACACTTAAAGAAAACCTCTCCTTTTCGCTCAAAAGCCTTTTTCTCCCAAGAAGATTGGTTTTTGATTTCATGCCCATAGGTAAGGTTCCATAGATATTTACAAAATGAATGTTAAAGGGTTGATGAATATGAAATGCTTGTGAAGGTTTAGGCGTAGGCTAACTAGCATGACTTGGGAAGAGTATGGCGAAGTACGAGAGAGTAAGATTGACTCTTGCTACTTGCTACTACTTCCTAAGGATTTCATTTCAACCACCTTTGCAAATCCTTGCGATTATGAGTCGTTGATTTCAAACCTCTCTCCTAGTACTTGTCAAATTGCTTGAGGACAAGCACGATTCTAGTCTGGAGGAGTTGATGTTATCGTATTTTGCGTATTATAGCTTAGTATTTAGTAGAGTTTTCTTTGCATTTTAGAACTTTTTAGATTGCTTTAAGTCATTTTTTGAGTCTTAATTAGGAAAGATCGTATAAGGGTCTTAGAAGATGAATTTGTACATTCTTTTCCTCTTTTCTACCCCATTTCAAGTCACCTTGATGATAACGGATGAACCCAGGGACTCAGAAGCAAGAACGGACAGCTTTGGCACCAACAAGTGAGGTTGGCAGTCCAAGCATGATTGGCTGACGGTCCACAATGCCAAGCCAGACCGCCAGCTAGCTACAAACCTTGGCTGGCGGTTTAGGGGCGTTTGGCTGGCGGTGTGCAACAGCCAACCCAGACCGCCAACCCTCCTATTTCGACTAGAAACTTGGGTTTTGAGCCGGTTTGTCCCGGGTCAACCCGAACCGACTTCTTTATTTCTATAAATACTCATCTTAAATCAATAGAAAACCCTAAGCTTTACATTTTGATTGAACTTTTGTATGTCTTTTGGATCTAGAGAGAAATATCTTTGTTAATCTTAAAAGTTTGCATCTTTATCTTTTCTTCTTCTTCCTTTATGATTGCTATGAGCTTTTCTTTAGTTTCTATGAGTTATTTGAGCATGATTAGTGAGTAGTTATCTAGTTTAAGCATGAGTTAGGTTGATCAAGCTAGATCTAGATGCTAATCATGATGTTGGATGTTGGGTTTATATAGATTCACATGATTTAGGGATGCTTAAAGCTAGATCTGAAGTGATCAATCAAATCCTAGATCCTAAGGCTTTAACACCTGGAAGGTGTTCAATAAAATGCGTAAGAGATTATAAATCATGCTTAGCATTCTTAGCCTATGGGAATAAATGATTAAGGTGTTAAGTAGGCTATTAGGCTTGTGTTTAATGATTAATGAACTTAGGATTGCTATCGGGAGATTACCTTTATCTTAGTACATTAAATGGACTAGAACCATGGAAATGATATAGTTGACTCTTTGACTTACCTTTGAAATGAACTTCATTACCTAAACCTTGCATTTTGTTAGCATTTGGATCACTTGATCATGGACCTAGCTCATTGCTTGCATGTTCTTCATCTTTGAATCTTGTTAAGTAGTATTTAGTAGTTGAGTTTGCTATCTTGTTTTACTTTGATTGTTTGAATTAAGCTTGAAACCCAATTGCATTTATAAGACTTAGATTAATGAACTAGTTATAGGATTGATTGTGTAAAAGGTTTGCTCCTTGTGGTTCGATAACCCATCTACTACAACTACTAGCCTTATACTTGAGGTTTAAATTTTAGTTTGGGATTAAACTCGATAGAGAATTAATCTCTGATCAAGAGGAACACATACATTCACATAGGTGATAGTCCGATAGATTGTCTATTTTAGTAGTAGTTCAATAAAAATTAGACATTTTATACAATCCACAATAATGCAATGTACTGTATAAGTAATACTGAAAAGCAAATGTTCTATTCGAGTACATTATTTAATATTTGAAGAAAGGAAGTCTGATTTGGGGCTGATAACTCTGGGGCGAACAAAGGAGTAACCTAAATTAGAGAGCATACTTTACTCGCCACATTGAAATTTGTTCAACAAAAGGAAGGGATTTAGCGATTCCCTTGGTAGGTGTGACTTCTTTCAAAGAAAAATTTTGTAATGATAAATACGATGAGAATTGAAATAAATTTGCTACACGAAAGACATTTAAGGGAACAACAAATCCGACGATGATGCCGACAATGCAGAAGTTAGAAAGATAGAATGTTGGGTTCGCCAGTAACAATATCTTCAAATTGGAGAAGTGTGGATGCAAAATCCTGTTGCAGAAAGAGAAGAAGAACTTGGGAGTAAAAAGAAATGATTTGCCACTTTCTGAAATAACTAGGAAAGAAATGTTAGCATTTATTTTTCACTATTTCTCTCATAAAACTATATGAAACTGTAACTTTTATTTTTGAAAACTTCAAAAGGGGAGCGCATTTCCCGAAAACCTAGGCGCATGAAGGGATGGGGGAAGGTGAGGACAATAGAGTAAACTTTTAGGGTTGAACAGTTATAGTTGTCGCGGATAGTTATTTTATGAAAGTTGCTTTATCGTCATATTGGCTAATTCCCTAAAAGCTAAACAATACATACATACACACACACACACACACATATATATATATATATATATATATTTATATATCGTTAACAAACTTGAATACATATGAGGATAAAATTTTATAAATTTAAACATATAACTTATGTAATACAATATATTACATCTGTGTAAATTTTTTTTTTAAAATGTTCTTTAATTCGTGACTCTAAGGATCTTAACTTTATGGTTATAAATAAACAATAGAATGATCTAGGACATGGTAATTCAAATGTTTAGAGATAAAATTCAACGATGATTTCTCGTTAATTTACGACTAGTTAGCGACGATACCAAGCATTATCGTAAAGTCGTTATATCCAAACCCCTAAAAATTTAATTCCAAAAAATTTAATAACGAATTTGCGATGACCACAAAATCTAGTTAAACGGTTGAAGCCTTCCCTTTCTCTCTCGCTCATTTTTCACTTCTCCCGATCTCTCCCCCATCTCTCGACCATTATCTCTCACTCTCTCTTCACACAATAAAGGTAAGTTTTTTTATTGATGTTTTAATTATGCAATAAAGGTCTAGATTAGGTTTTGGAATTAGTTTTAGGTTTAGTAAATTAGTTTTAGGTTTTGGATTAGTTTTTGGTTTTCAAAAGTTTTAGGTTTTAAAAATTAGTTTTAAATTTTGCAAAGTTTTATGAAAATTAGTATTGAGTTTTAGAGTTATAAACAAAGCAAACAACTTATGGTTGACAATTTTACGCTACGACGCATTGTTCGCTATCATTGCGGTGGAGGATTTTGGAGGACTGCGCATTCCGTGGTCGGATCCCCAAGAATCAACAACCGAGGTGGAAGGTCGTGAACAAGAAGATGCAGCCGCTGCTAATTTTCTTAAAGATATTCATTTAGGAGGGACCAAGTGTAGTCTTTTTCATTTACTTTTTTCTAATTATGAATTTTGAATATTTTAAATTAATGTATTTTTTTTATTATTGTCATTTTTAAATGATCACAACTTTACGACGATATTACGATGAAATCGCGTTCATTTTTAATGATTTAATGACGAACTTCAACGCAAATGTGTCGTTGTTTAGCTATGTCTTACCAACGATAATGCAACCAAAAGTTAACAACCTTTTTACAATGAAATATTTAAACAAAAATCATCGTTAATTCGATTGAAAGTTTTATTTTAAGATCGTCATAAATTTGATTGAAATTTACATCGCATTAACGACGTATTAAAGAAGAAAAATTTTCATTGTAAATTCGTCATTAGATATTGTTGAAACTACGACAAAATATTATTGATGATTTAACGACGAATATATTTACTTATTATATTTACGACAAATTAGACTTTACGTCGAGTTGTTAACGACGAATTAGTTTTCATCATTAATTCCTTGTAAACTATATTTTATGATGAATATGAAAGAAAAACATTTTCTATTTTCTTTAGTGAAAGAATATATTACGATCATTTCTTTATGTAGTAGCACAAAGGTCTGCCCTAAAGATATCCTAACAAACATCATGATAAAAAACTTACAAATAATAATCCTTCATCCCCTGAAACACTTGGATTCACGATGGATAGTTTTGATGTACAATATCTCTTGTAGACAAGCTCTTATGAGATTACAACAAATGACTCTATATGCAGCACTATGAAACCTCGGATAAAATTTTCGTCCTATAATAATGAATTGTATTTCATGAGAATCGAACTCTGAACCTAGTATAAATATCTTTAAATTCTTAGCCACATGGTCTATGAGCTTCCAAAAAACAAAGAAAAATTTAATAAATATGTTTTTGCAAAAATTATGGTATAAAATATTTTAGATGAATTAGTGGCATAACTAAAAAGAGAAAATTATTTAAGAATATAACACTTGTATTTTTCCTATGTATGTAGCAATTTCCCTTGTTATGACCAGAAACACTCTTGGTGGGCCTCTTTTTATTTTTTTTTGTTGTGAAACTAATGAGAAGGATGTCTTTATTAATGATAGAA
>OVAN01003410.1:0-29234 GCA_900406275.1 Anastatica hierochuntica
GTTACTCAGTGAGCCTGGAAACCCAACCCACTACTCATACAGTCCTAACCCTAAAACGATATGATAAGTAGTAGAGAAACAAGCAAGTATATCACTCAAGTATACTGTAAACACTCATCCATACTNACTCATCCATACTTATCAGTACTTATCCCGGGAAACCCTTAATTGCATCTTTTCCATATTACCCGTATCCACCTCAAATAAAAATATACAATTAATCTCGTAACCACAAAGGCTAGACGGAACTATAGTAATACTATATATACATTATATATTCCTCCGCTAGAAGCCATGGTACATGAAACTTCTAGCACTGCGTCGTCACGCAGTACACGACCATGGCGGCGAACCAGTCTCTCCAAGTTTTTGTGTACTTGATCCGTCCACGCGCCACCACGCAACGACCAAGCCACGGACGTGGGTAATCATTGGCAGCGATGACTTAGGTAATTCCTTAAGTTATACTTTGTTATAATTAGCCTTAGAATTCCTTCTTGGTTCGCTATGAACCTCGGGCAAATATCTCATATAATTTTACTAAGCTATCTCAACGTTTGGCATGTTCGGGTTCTGTTCGGATTAAGGCATCGTCCGAGCAGAACACAGAAAATCCCAACAGATACACAAGTACTATATGTCTCACGATCCAAACATCAAGCAATAAAACACACAAACAACTTGTGGTGCAGCTCATGCGGACATGAGAAACGACTACCAAGACTCACCTTAGAGTTCCGAGAGTTTTGGCTAAGGAACGACTGGAACCAAGTGTGCTTCTACTGCAAAACATGTGCACGAACAAGGTTCAAAACAGTCAGAACAAGGCTCAATTACCGAAAACGATCTGTTTGGGTTCACGGTTTCCACGCAAACAACTTACCGAAAGAAAGGCTACTATCGGGCACGCACGGACTGAACTGGCTAAGCTTTTCCATGAGCTGAACCTGAACAGACATACTCGGAAACTAACGGATTCAGTGCCCGGACAGTATACCGATCGATTGTTGTAAGGATAAATCCTTACCGAATGCACACGGACTTCCTAAAGCTCCCTACTACCTCGTGAACTCTCCGACCAGTCCTTGCACAGAGTCAGGACTTAACTTTTGAGAACCTAAGGCAAACAGAACAAGAGGCATGTCAGATGCACGATCAACACTTTCGGATACACGATCGGTAAGCAAAGTACTTGAGAGATATCACGATTTAGGATTGTGGGCTCACCGGGAAAGTGTCATGATCGTGGTGCACGATAACTTTCGACAACAACTTGCTTTGGCACGAGAAATTATCCTTCGGAATGTTCGGGTGCACGAGAAAATTCCTTCAACATGTTCGAATGCACGAGATTTTCTCCAAAGGCTCATTCGGATGTGTGCCAAAGGCTTTATATAAGCTTGGCCGCTCAAGAGCTTAGTCATCCAAGGGACACCAAGACTGTCTCTTCGGGTGACACGTGGCACACTATGTGGCATGCTCACCATGCATGCTTAGCACACAGGTGTCGTGCGCCCAAGAAGAAACAAGCAGTTGGTCTCTTCCCGATCGTGCCCAACCGTGCGCGAACGGTTTTCGATCGCGTCGGGACGTTCGTTACGCGGATTCGAACGTGCCAAATGCCTTCTGAGTTGTCGGAAAAATATTTCTCCGAGGAAAACTTAATTTTCTCTAAGGAATATTCTTAACACTTATTCCTGAGACCATTTTACCTCCATTGGCCAACGAATAAGGTTCCCGACTGCTTTCCCGATCGTCTAAGACTTTTTAGGCCGAACCGTCGGTATTTCCAATCCACTAAATTTCCTAAGGAATCAATTCGTACCGCCCCTTCTTCTGGATTTCAACTTAAAAAAGTTTGCCTTCTCTTGAGTCACTTGACTAGCACTTAGCTTACCGCTATCCGGCCAATTCGGCCAAAATACTATCCGCTCGCGAGGGTTATTACATTCTCCCCCCCCCCTTAACAGAATTCGTCCTCGAATTCTAAAAGTAGCCAAGTTGTCTTGCTATTCTAATTTAACCATCGGCTAGTTTCAAATTAAGCAATCTTCGTGCTCTTAAGTTCTAGACGACTTATTGGTACCCAACAGGATCTTCCACACCTAGTATCATTCTCCTCATACTGATACTTGAAGATTAGCCATTGTACAAAATCATCACCGGAATAGGAACTTATCCCATGGCTCGTCAGAACCTTAGCCAAAATTCTGTAGTGTGACAAGGATCTAGGTTCGGTTCTTGGCTGGTGAGTATTTGCGTGGAGTTTCCCATTGCCTACATCGTGTATTTCGTACTTAGTCCACACAATTTTCTGATACTGACTTGTCGTTGTGCTTACTATAACTTGACTTTCCGACTTCGTTAAAACATCTCCTTCTCGGATCATGTCAAAGTTTCATTAATCTGCCGTGCAACAATCAAACAAGAACATGCACGACAAATCAAGGGCCTTAACCTTTCACTAGACTGAAGATGATACAACTACTCTGTTCTATTGCTCTTTCTTCATACTTCAAACCTTCACTACATCTCATACTTTACGCATCTTCTACATATCTTCACTTCATCCTTCTTTAATGGTTACTTTTTTGCCCCCTTATTCGCTTCTAATGTCTAGAACTGTTATCCTTCCGCTTTGCCCATCTTCTCATGGTGTCTTTCCTAATCAGTAACCCTTTACATCCGCTCATGCTTCATTTCTCGCTCAAGGAGGACGTTATAGTTCAAGACGTTGGCATTTCCAATTCTTGACATACCATGATGACTGTCTCTAACTGATTCTTTGTTGGAACTAAGTGAAGAGCCTTAGTAGCGCGATCTAAGATCATCCAACAACTTTATTCCTTTGTCCAGTTCTCAAGGGGTCTTAGGAATGAAATTTGTAGCTGACGCGTCTCATTACCATTCAGAGTTGAGTAAGCTTTGGTGTAACTTTCCTGGAACAAGATGTTCAACCTTTATCCCTTAACAAGTCTGATTTAAGATGATTCATGTTGTAGCATCTTTCTTTATCTCCAGTTACTGACAATATTTCTAATGTCCCGGTTGAACCATATACTCCTTAGGTAAACGTTTCAAAGAATTGGTGTACTGCTTCAAAATATCCTCTTAAAGTTCTTCTCCCTTTGAGACGGTTACCCGACCATCATACATTATAGTACCATCACTTCCAATACAACATTTCCTATTATTGTATTTATCCAACTCCTTCAGGTTCTCTTGTTTGTATTCCCACGGTTCTGCTTATCCTTTATCTATGGCAGTGGTCTGATTATTTCGAATTTTGCTTTAGTTCCTTTAATTCTCGTTTGGTGTTACTATAAACCTTCCTTCTGTTTTAGCATCTACATTTTCCTTCCATGGGAGGAGACTGAATATGAGGCTTTTATGATACATGATAACTCTGCTCTTCTAACCATAGCTCGATAGGTTGAATCTAATTTTACTTCCTTTGACCATTCCGTCTCATGAATCCACTAACTTCCCACTCTTCCATTTCTACTTCTTTCCTTGTTGTCTTGTGCAACACTTTTACCCTTACTGCCAATAACCCTTATATTCCGTCAAGCTTCGGACATACTCAACACATAGGATCTTGTTACTTTTTCCTTCCACTGATTGCGCCTTAACTTAATGACCTTGCTTCTTCTAATCTCTTTCCACTTCATTGTATTATCATCAACCCACATCAGGTCAAGCTTCTCTAATCTACCGTGCAACAATCAAACAAGAACATGCACGGTAGAGCGGAAAATACTAACCTTACACGAAGCTGATGATTCCACAACTTCTGGGATCTGATGCTTTTTTGTACCATCATAACTTCCTTTATTCATTCTTCCATGGATGCTTTCCAGCGTACGTCCTATCCTGTTCCTTCCTATGATACCGGTGACTTGATTCCAAATTTTATCACTGCTGGTCTTCCATGACATGCGGTACTGAGTTTCTTTCTCTGACGACTAATTCTCCTTGCTAGTTATGTCAATCTGTGGCCCCTTCATTCCCTCCTTGTCTTATATACTTCTTTTATAACTCATGAGACTATGAATTCCTTCCTTGTAAGGTGCACTGCCGATATCCATCATGCTCCATGGACTAATGCTTCCGCTTCATTTATAATTGAGCTCGCTCACTTCTAAACTCCAAATTGATCGTCCCTTGGCTCCTCATACAGGCCCATGATGCTCTTTATGGTCTTGTTCCTCATATGCTTCATTTCTTGCTTACCGACGATGTTTTTGAGTAATCCGTGAGCATTTTCAATCCTTTAAATTTCCCGAGGAATCTTCCTGAACCAATGGCTCCCTTAAATTCTTGATCAAGTGATTCAGCTACTTCCGGCTTCATTGAGTTGAACTATTCATGCTCATACTCTCATATGACCTGGTACTCTTCCTTAATGGTTGCTTAGCCATGTGACCATCACTATTTATTCGTCATCTTCTCCCATCATTGAGTACACCTTGAATATCCCTAACTCAAGCTAAGACTTGCTGATACTGCCTTGGCTGACTCCTTTTCTCCAATTCATATCCTTCCTCTTTTATCTCATGGTGTTGAAATTCCTTCGTATGGATTCACGTCATGTGCCTTGTCATTCCTTGAACTTGGCCATATGTTCCTCCTTTACTTCTTACTATAATCCTTTCTGCTTACTGATTCTATTATGATCTTCTTTATTGAGGGTTTTTTACCAATGTGAACATTACCTTAGCTCATCATCGAATCCTATCACCTGTTGCACCATGTATTTCCCTGATTCGAGCTTTGACTTGTCGATACATCGCCTTGGCCTTTCACGTATACGTCATTCCTTGCACCACCACAGCACGTTATCCATTTACCATGGCCCGTCCATCTTTACTAACTCCTTTTCTCCATTCCTTATTACTTGAGTCATAGTTACGTCTTCTCCTTTCCGCTACCTACCACAGCATATGTCTTCACGGTCTTTGAAGTCCTTCATGTCATTCATCCTCCGTGATCTCATCCTCTTTCATATTCAAAGTCACATCTTCTATAATTTCCCCGAAGTCGATTAATTATGTTCCTTCCTGAACTTCCTTATTCTTAGTCGTCTCTTCAATGTAGTCATCCTCCGTACTTCATTTCTGATAACATCATCTTGAGCTGACGATCCAATCCTTTCTCATAATATTTCTCCAATCCTTGGTTTCATCCATTCTTCCCGCATAGACAACGATATCTCTAATGTCGCATCCGATCATGCTTACTATCCTCACAAGGTGAATGCTCGGTTAAGTTTTTCTAGTGGCTCTCCCTTACACTTTTATTTTTATAAAAGCTTTCTCCGGACTCAACTAATTACTCCTAACTCTAAGACACTAACGACACCTTCGAGGATGTCGAGCGAAACGTAGATGATTCCATCATCATCCGTTTCGTAAATAATTTTCAATAAAAAGAATTTCCCATAACACTTACCTGGCGTGGTCTCAGCAGCATCCCACCATAGCATATAATATAATTCTCCCAATCAAATGAAGCATATATAATCAAGCAGCACTTAATACACACGCAAAGACGGATATCGAACGTACCTGGGGGAGGGTAGATTAGCACAACTTGATCATTATCACTACCCGATCTACCTAATCTAATAACTAAACGCCTCCGAGGAAATTCGAGTGCTCGAGGGCAAGTAACTGCATAATGTCCTCCTCTGCCACAAACCGTACACACAACATACTGAGGAACGTATTTAGGATTCCTCCTACCTAGACAAGCTGATGTCCTATGCCCCCGTCTTCCGCAATAGGTACACAATGGTAGCATCTCCCGTGGTGAAACTCTCATATGCACTGTGGCACAAGCGCATAGTCTTCCACAGTGACTAGCAATCCACGATAATATAGTTGTCGCGGTGTTGGCTCCCTCGGTAGTGGTCGTCATGATACATGAGACTCCTCCGAGGATGGGGCACATTCTATCATCTCCGACTCCAAGAACCCTTCTGATGACAAGAAACTAGGCACTAAGTGCCGAGGCGTAAGTACTGTCTCCACATCCGACGTATCACCAACTGATTCTCCGGATAAAAGCTTGAGAGGATCCAACTCAGAGTCGCTAACGATAGCGCGGGTACGCCTATACCTCCTGCCTTGCCTCCAAATGTAAGTAGTACGCTGCATGGTCTATATCACGAATCAAAGGTAAGCCTTAAACCCCAAGACTAACTAAACCTAAACAAAGGAACAACTAGCTTTTCCTAGTTATCCTTGCGATACACTTTGACTCGAAAAACATTTGAAACAAGTCCCATTCAAGCATCGATTAACAATGCTTTGATACCACCTTTGTGACACCCCCGTTCATTGCTGAAAAGAAGTGGAACATATGATGTCCCCAGACGGCCGATCTGAGTTCCCAAAACAAATTTGGGTTCCTTGAACCAACTGTCCGAGTTTACTATATATCTTGTTAACCATTGCTCTAGGCTTTTCAACCCGTCCGAGCAACGAGTAACAGTTAGTTCGTCCGGACAAGGACTAATATCATTTGGAAACTCGTAATTTCAGGAAACATTCTTTATTATATATATATTTAGTACTTTAAAGGCGTTACAAGAAAACTTATAAGTTTCCCCTAGAGCCTAAGGATCAATAGCGTTCACGTAACTATACATCAAACTTCCTTTGCAAGGACAACAAAAACTAAGACTGTCTTAGACGTTCCTTTGCACCCCAAAGAAAAAGAAGTCCCCATTCTAGTGGTTATCTGCACGCACAAGAGAGTCATGAGTAACAACGTTACTCAGTGAGCCTGGAAACCCAACCCACTATTCATACAGTCCTAACCCCAACACGATACGATAAGTAGCAGAGAAATAAGCAAGTATATCACTCAAGTATACTGTAAACACTCATCCATACTTATCAGTACTTATCCCGGGAAACCCTTAAGTGAATCGTTTCCATATTACCCGTATCCACCTCAAATAAAAATATATAGTTAATCTCGTAACCACAAAGGCTAGACAGAACTATAGTAATATTATATATATATACATTATATATTCCTTCGCTAGAATCCATGGTACATGGAACTTCTAGCACTGCATCGTCATGCAGTACACGGCCATGGTAGCGAACAAGTCTCTCCGTGCCTTCGTGTACTCGATCCGTCCACGCGCCACCATGCAACGACCAAGCCACGGGCGTGGGTAATCATAGCCAGCGATGACTTAGGTAATTCCTTAAGTTATACTTCGTGATACTTAGCCTTAGAATTCCTTCTTGGTTTGCTATGAACCTCGGGCAAATATCTCATATAATTTTACTAAGCTTTCTCAACGTTTGGCATGTCCAGGTTCTGTTCAGATTAAGGCACCGTCCGAGCAGAACACAGAACATATCAACGGATACACAAGTACTATATGTATCACGATCCAAACATCAAGAAATGAAACACACAAACAACTTGTTGTGCAGCTCATGCGGACATGAGAAACGACTACCAAGACTCGCCTTAGAACTCCGAGAGTTTTGGCTAAGGAACGACTGGAACCAAGCATGCTTCTACTGATAAACTTGTGCACGAACAAGGTTCAAAACAGTCGGAACAAGGCTCAATTACAGGAAACGATCTGTTCGGATTCACGGTTTTCACGCAAAAAACTTACCGAGAGAAAGGCTACTATCGGGCACGCACGGACTGAACTGGCTAAGCTTTTCCACGAGCTAAACATGAACAGACACTCGTAAACTAACGGATTCAGTGCCCGGATAGTATACCGATCAATTGTTCTAAGGGTAAATCCTTACCGAAGGCACACGGACTTCCTAAAGCTTCCTACTGCCTCGTGAACTCTCCGACCAGTCCTTGGACAGAGTCTGGACTTAACTTTTGAGAACCTAAGGCAAACAGAACAAGAGGCATGTCGGATGCACGATCAACACTTCCGGATACACGATCGGTAAGCAAAGTACTTGAGAGAAATCACGATTTCGGATTGTGGGCTCATCGGGAAAGTGTCACGATTGTGGTGCATGATAACTCTCGACAACAACTTGCTTAGGCACGAGTAATTATCCTTCGGAACGTTCGAGTGCACGAGAAAATTCCTTCAACAAGTTCGGATGCACGAGATTTTCTCCAAAGGCTCGTTCGGATGTGTGCCAAAGGCTTTATATAAGCATGGCCGCTCAAGAGCTTACTCATCCAAGGGACACCAAGAATGTCTCTTCGGGTAACACGTGGCACACTATGTGGCATGCTCACCATGCATGCTAAGCACACAGATGTCATGCGTCCAAGAAGAAACAAGCAGCTGGTCTCTTCCCGATCGTGCCCAAGCGTGCCCAAACGGTTTCCGATCGTGCGGGGACGTTCGTTACGCGGATTCGAACGTGCCAAATGCCTTCCGAATGGTCAGGAAAATATTTCTCCGAGGAAAACTTCATTTTCTCTAAAGAATATTCATAACACTTATTTTCGAGACCATTTTACATACATTGGCCGAAGAACAAGGTTTCTGACTACTTTCCCGATCATCTAAGACTTTTTAGGTCGAACCGTCGGCATTTCAAATACACTAAATTTTATAAGGAATCCATTCGTACCGCTCCTTCTTCCGGATTCCAACTTAAAATATTTTGCCTTCTCTTGAGTCACTTGACTAGCACTTAGCTTACCGCTATCCGACTAATCCTGCCAAAATATTATCCGCTCGCGAAGGTTATTACACCCAAGCTCCTATTGGCTTAAATAGAACACGAGATGTAGCAGTTTTAGAGATCGAAACTGCCAAATATTGTAACTGCCATTTGAAAACCATCGGAAACCGACTCCCAACTCTGTCCGATGAGAGAAAGCGGTTACAGAAGTAGAAGAGGAACAATCGCCACAATGGTTGTCTTTTCTCTTCAAAGAAATCATTTTTTCAATTATTTCTAGAGATGTGTTTTATTCAAATTTAAGAAAAATATTTTGCTGTTTTTTTCACCAACAGGAATTACCCAAGTTGTTTTTATTTTAAATAATTAAAAGCATTATAAAAAAAAAATAATAGTCTATTAATGGATTTAGGAAAATAATTAGCCTGGAAATGTGGGGAAACGTCAATCACAATAACCTTCATTTTACATAATCTTCAACACAACGCAATTGAGATTTTTTTCCATCCTCTTTTACATATTTTCAAAGATGGCCAAGCTCACCGTTACCGCCACCGTCCTCTTGTTCATGTTGGCTCACTTGGTAAACGATAGCCTCACCACTTTATCACCCGAACCCGACCCTATTACCACTGATCCATCCCTTCCTAGACCCGACGAGGTCAACGTTCCTGTGAATTTCGTTAACTTCCATCCTATCAATCGCCATTTCCCTAGACGTCCATTGACAACTTCTTCTCCGTTCAGCCACCGTGCATGCCACCATCATCCATACGAGCTTCAGATCCCTCACGACAACAATATGATCTTTTCCGACGAGGAAAAGGCGATAGGTCCAGAGCATTCTTCTTCAGAATGCTTCATGCCAGAGATAAAGATTTTAATCGGCCCCTTGGCGTTGGAGAAAATTGACAATGCAGAGGAGGATGGCTCCTTGAAGATTAGAGTGAAATTAATAAAGCAGAAAGAAGAAAAAGAGAATCTCTTGAAGAGAAAGTTTCGTAAGTTTCTCAACCATTTGATCTGAAGAAGATGACTTAGAATCTAAGCTACGTAAAATAAAGCTTTTTCTCCTAAAGAAATAGATTCCATAGAAATGATGAAGATGATTATGATTATATATATATATATATATATATATATATATATATAAAATAAATTATATGTAAAACTCTAATTTTTGAAGATGACAAAAAGGGTAAAAGTAACTTACATTACACTACATTAGGTTTCGTTTACGCAGGGGATGTCCTGTTGGGCGGTTGCGGTCAGCTCTGGACAAGGCGTGGGATTGACTTTCTCAGCCGCTCCAACGAAATCTGAGCACTTCCATATTGGTCATCTTTGTGTTTCGGTGAATTCTTAGCTTGAGTTATTAAACCAATATTTGATTTAGTGTATATTTGTAATTGGTTAATTAAACCGGTTTTGGTTACTGTATATAGTAGAACGTTGTAACTAACTTTATTGTTTAGAGTGAAGAAATACAAAATCATTTTACAATCTTTTCTTCTAATATGGTATCAGAGCAATTTGCTCAAAATTTCTGAATTTTTTCGATGATTCTATCAGTTTCGTTGTGTTTTTCGCAATCGATTCGTGTTGTAGATCCTTGATTCGTGTTATTTTGAAGTCGAAAAGGAGAAATCGCCATTGACAAACTCTTCTTCGACTCTCATCACGTTCTGAGCTGAATCACTTCACAATCATGACGAAACACAGTAGGAAATTGCGAAATCGAGTTATTAATTCAAACTCTGAAGCTTCTGCGTTGAAGAATCGCTCTGGATCGAATGTTCATGAAGAACCTGATGTGATTGGTAACAATCTTCCGCAAAACTCAGTCACAAAAGGTATCTCTGATTCGATCTACTCTGGAATGATGTCGATAGATAATACTCATAGTCCATTCTTCCTTCATTCGGCAAATCATCCTGGACTTAGCATAGTCTCTCAGATTCTAGATGGATCTAACTATAACAATTGGTTTATAGCAATGAAGATGAGTTTAGATGCTAAGAACAAACTAGGATTTGTGGATGTATCTCTGCCGCGTCCAATTGAAAATGATCCTTTGTCTAAGATCTGGAGTCGTTGTAATAGCATGGTCAAAGCTTGGATTCTGAATTTTGTGAACAAGCAGAATTATGATAGCATTTTGTATTATGAAGATGCTGTTGAAATGTGGAATGACTTGAGTTTTAGGTTCAAGGTCAGTAATCTACCTCGCAAATATCAACTTGAGCAGTCTATTGCTAGTCTTAAACAAGGAGGACTAGATCTTTCTACATATTACACTAAAATGAAGACATTGTGGGAACAATTGGCCAACACAAAGTCTTCAAATGTTCAGAAGTGTAATTGTGAGCATGTGAAAGAGCTTCAAGAAGATGCAGAGACTAGTAAAATCATTCAGTTCCTTATGGGATTAAATGAGAATTTTGCTAATGTGAGAGGTCAGATTCTCAACATGAAGCCTAGACCAAGTTTAACAGAGATTTACAACATGTTGGATCAAGATGAAAGCCAACGGATAGTGGGCATTAATGGAAGGATGAATAATCATCCAGTGGCTTTTCAAGTACAAGATAACACTGGTTATGATCAAGGTCAGATTCTGTTGTCTCAAGGGGGGTATCAAAAGCCTAAGGGCTCTTATTGTTCTAAGTTGGGGCATACTGCAGACAAATGTTACAGAAAACATGGCTTTCCACCTGGATTTCTTAAAGGAAAGAAACCACAGAATGTAGGTTCTGCAAACCTTGCAGCTTTTATGCCGGTTAATACCCCCTCACCAGAACAGAAAGAAGTTTTTTCTTGTGAAACTCTTTCTACAGAACAACTTCAGACTATGATTTCTTACCTAAGCTCACATCTACGCACAAATGGTATTGCAACAACTACACCAGAACAAGCTGTTGCTTCTACTTCATCTTCAGCTCCTGTGATTTCTCAGGTCACAGGATGCAATTCAGGTAATATCATTACTCTTTTCAATCACTCTTATTATGACATGCTCACTAATTCATTGTCTCTTAGTGCTTGGATTATAGACTCAAGGGCTACTCATCATGTATGTCATTCTAAGGAATTATTCACTAAGTATAAACCTTTAGACAAAACTTATGTTACCTTACCAAACAACAATACAGTCACTATAGTTGGGATAGGCTACATTCAATTGACAGCAGATATTTCTCTCTACAATGTGTTATACATACCTGAATTTAGATTTCATTTGTTGAGTGTTAGTGTTCTAACAAAAACTTTGAATTCTAAAGTTTCTTTTACTGCAAATGATTGTTACATTCAGGATCTTACTCAGGAGTCGATGATTGGTCAAGGTAGACAAGTTGCAAATTTGTATATTCTGGATGTCCATGAGTCACATGAAAACTTATCTCTTAAAGGTACTTCTATAGCTTGTCCAGTAGTTAAAATAGATGCTTCTGTTTGGCATAAAAGATTAGGACATCCTGTTCATTTCAAGATTGATTTCCTAGCAGAAGTTTTGAATATTACTAAAAACAAAAATAATAAAGAACATGTTCATACTTGTCATGTTTGTCATTTAGCTAAACAGAAACACTTACCTTTTGCAACTGGTAAACATATGAGTAAGAAGGTCTTTGATTTGTTACACATTGACACTTGGGGTCCTTTTAGTGTAGCAACTGTTGATGGTTTCAAGTATTTCTTGACTATTGTGGATGATCATAGTCGTGCTACTTGGGTGTTTTTAATGAGTAACAAATCAGATGTTACTCACATTTTTCCTGATTTCATTAGCATGATAGAAACTCAATATGATGTTAAGGTCAAAGCTGTTAGATCAGATAATGCTCATGAATTAAAATTTCTTGATTTCTATGCTTCAAAAGGGATTGTTTCATATCATTTTTGTCCTGAAACACCTGAGCAAAACTCAGTGGTACAGAGAAAACATCAACATATATTGAATGTAGCAAGGGCTTTGTTATTTCAATCCCAGGTACCTTTAGAGTTTTGGGGTGATTGTGTCTTGACAGCTGTTTTCCTAATAAACAGATTAACCTCTCCTGTCATAGGTAACAAAACTCCTTATGAGAAATTAGTGGGTAAGAAACCATCTTATAGTGATCTGAAAGTGTTTGGGTGTTTGTGTTACAAGTCAACCTCTCAGAAACATAGACATAAGTTTCAGCCTAGAGCAAAAGCATGTGTCTTTTTAGGTTATCTCACAGGATATAAAGGGTACAAGCTTTTAGATATAGAGACAAATTTTGTTTCTATTTCACGGCATGTTATTTTCCATGAGGATATTTTTCCTTTTGCATCATCTAATATGAAAGATGGTGTACAAGATTTCTTTCCTCATATTCCTTCACCTGCTTTCCCTGTTGATATGCCTTCTAAGCTATCATCTTCTGATGTATCTCCATGTCTTGAGATAACATCCTCTGAGGTTTCTCTTCCCTCTGGACAGAAACCTCCAAGACAAAAGAAACCACATTCTCATTTGCAGGATTTTTACTGTTATAATACAGATATTTCTATTCATACTACTCCTTATCCTATGGCAAACTATATCTCTTATTCATACTTATCTGAGCCTTTTCAAGCTTTTCTTAATGCCATTACAAAAATCAAAGAGCCAAAGAAATATTTGGAAGCCAAGCTTGATGGTTTTTGGTGTGATGCTATGGGTGTTGAGATGGGGAATATGGAAAGAACTCATACTTGGAGTGTCTGTCAATTGCCAGCTGATAAGATGCCTATTGGTTGCAAGTGGGTTTTTAAGATCAAGTACAATGTTGATGGAAGTATTGAGAGATACAGGGCTAGGCTTGTAGCACAGGGATTTACTAAGGAGGAAGGTATTGATTATGAAGAAACCTTCTCTCCTGTAGCTAAACTCTCTACTGTCAGGATTCTCATGGATGTTGCAGCCAAGAAGAACTGGTCTTTAACTACTTTAGATATCTCTAATGCCTTTTTGAATGGAGATTTGGATGAAGAAATCTTCATGAAGTTGCCACCAGGATATGCAGATATCAAAGGAGAAAAGGTTCCAGAGAATTCTGTTTTGCGACTGCATAAATCCATTTATGGCCTTAAGCAAGCTTCTAGGCAGTGGTACATTAAACTCTCTTCTACTTTGAAAGGTATGAGATTCACAACAACACACAGTGATCATACACTTTTTGTCAGAAATGAGAATGGTTGCTACTTGGCAGTCTTAGTATATGTATATGACATTCTTATTGCCAGCAATAATGATGAAGCTGTCAAACGGTTTACTGATGAGTTACAGTCTCATTTTAAGCTGCGAGTATTAGGACCTTTGAATTACTTCCTTGGTTTAGAAGTTGCAAGATCTGAGAAAGGCATATCAGTTTGTCAAAGGAAGTATATTTTGGAGTTATTGGATGAGACTGGCTTCCTTGGATGCAAGCCTTCCTCTATTCCTATGGATCCGAATGTTAAGCTTAGCAAAAGTGAAGGTATTGTTCTGGAAAATCCTAAAGAGCATAGGAAGCTAATGGGGAAGCTTATGTATTTAGCTATTACAAGGCCAAATATCACTTCTGCCATCACCAAGCTCTGCCAATATTCTGCTGATCCAAGAGATATTCATTTAAAGGCAGCTCATAAAGTGCTCAGATTGTGCTGCTTGTTTGGATACAAGAAGGTCTATAACAGGATATGCAATGTTTCTGGGAGATTCTTTAGTCTCTTGGAAATCTAGAAAACAGAAGACCATTTCTCGGAGCACTGCTGAAGCAGAGTTTCGTGCAATGGCTGATGCATCTTGTGAGATCATTTGGATTCAGAGAATCATGGATCATTTGCAGGTATCTTTACCTAAGCCTGCTCTGTTATACTGTGATAATGTTGCAGCATTACACATTGCCAACAACTCAGTTTATCATGAACGTACCAAACATGTGGAGTTGGATTGTTATGGCATTCGTGAGAAGATTGATGATGGATATATCAAGACTATGCATGTGCGCACTAATCATCAACTTGCTGATGTCTTGACAAAATCGTTATATCCTACACTTTTCAAGGAATTGATCGGCAAGATGGGAGTTGAAGACATCTTTGCACCTCCATCTTGAAGGGGGGTCTTAGCTTGAGTTATTAAACCAATATTTGGTTTTGTGTATATTTTTAATTGGTTAATTAAACCGGTTTTGGTTACTGTATATAGTAGAACTTTGTAACTAACTTTACTGTTTAGAGTGAAGAAATACAAAATCATTTTACAATCTTTTCTCTCAAATCTCTTCTCCTAATATGAATGTAACTTTTGATAGAAAGAGGTTGGTGAAAGGTGAATCTTTCATTCCATGAACCATGCCTGCACGCTTACGTTCTTAATCGTTATGCCACTTACTATGGAAAGAGCGGATGAGTTGAATTTATCATCCCCGATGTTGCCAGAGATCTTAATACCAGTCCGCACGTTTTCCATATATACACCAGAGATTTTATCCCTTGGATGCTTCCTCCTCGACCAATGTTAGTCTTGATGTGGATTCCAATCTCGGAATTGTACAAAGTGATGTTCTCCACTATGAAATTTTGAATTCCACCAGAGGTCTTGCTTCCGGAAAATGGGGAAGATCCAATGATGTGGCGTATGGTGATATGTAAGAATCTTGTATACAAACACTAGAGCATGAATCTCTGGCAATGAGGTAAGGATAGGAGTCAAGATTTTTAAAACAAAAGAGAAATAATAACGTGTAGAATTTATGGAAACCTAGATCAATTTCGTCGGTGTTTGGGGAATCAGTTGGGGCGAAGATGGTAACATGATGAAGTACAACATCACTGTAAGAAAAGAGCTAGTTAGTAATTACCAAAGCGCATATATACAAAGTAAAGCAAACCTGCAATAAACAGGATGAATCGGACGTGAGAGATGAGGATATTAGTTTAGTTGTTGAATTCGATGAGATTTGGTCTGGTGAACTTAAGAGTACCAAGTCTCCACACTTTCCACCACGGCTCTCCCTACCCATCAATCGTCCCATATTTGCATAGGTAATCTCTGAACCAAACCACACACACTGCCTGTTACAACGACGTCAGTGAGTCCGTCGCCATGAATAAAGCTGATATATTCTTCTCCAGGGTGCTCACAAATCTTAACTCAAAGCCTTAAATCATGATAATATCCAAAAAAATATAAATCCTTAAATGCAATCGGAGTTTCAAATAATATTAGTAAGTGTGAGCCTAACTCACACCCAAAAGCTAGCTCAAAAGTGGAGGATTGCCACAACACTTATATATTGGTCCATTGCACCTTAGACTACCGATGTGGGACGGTTGATAAATAACCTGAGCGGCTTTAATGACGGCACCATCGGCGAGGAAGAGAGTCATATGACTGGTGAGATTGAAGCTCTGAGTCAAGTAGACACCATGAGGCACGTACAAAAGGGTTCCGTCGGTGCTGGTGGTTGCGTCCCGTATCCGGTCAATGGCGGCGTTAAAATCATTAGTGTTCAAGGTGGCGCTATCACCTACACCGCCCAAGTCCGAAATCGATAACATCTAACTCCTCTGCTTCATCGGAACCATACACGAGCAAGTGATAGGATCACCGAGGGTGGGATGGTGATGAAGAATAGCAGAGAGCAAGAAGAACTCGAGAAGAGGGATGGGAGCTCGATAGATTCTCATGTCTGCTTCGTCGTCTGATGGCAGTGGTGGATCTACACAAACGAAAAATTGCCAATATTTCACAGAGGAATGAGAGAGAGAAACTTAAAAATGGGTTCTCAAGTAACAAAAAGAAAAACACCTAATTAATTGTTCATGCCTTGAGGACTCATGACACTATTCATAAGGATTCATGGTCATAAAGAGAGACATGTGTAAGACTAATGATAGAGTGGAATGGGATTATGTCAAAGGACTTTTGAAAGCTACGGGGTTCAATTTCAGGTGGATCAAATGAATAATGACTTGCATCTCTTTTGTGTCATTCTCAATGCTAATAAACAACAAACTTTACGGATTGTTTGAGCCTCAAAGAGGATTAAGACAAAAGGACCCTTTGTCCCCTTTTCTTTTTGCTCTTTGCAATGAGGGTCTAACTCACATTCTCAACAAAGCATAAGCTCAAAGGAGAATCAATGGAGTACAACTCAGTCTTAAAGGACCAGCCATGCATCACCTCCTATTTGCAGACGAAATTTTGTTCATGTGCAAAGCTTCACAAGACCAAAGTTGTGTTCTCATGGAAATTCTTCATATCTATGGCGAGGCAACATGTCAAGTGGTTAACCTCAACAAGTCATCAATATCCTTTGGATCCAAAGTTAGTGAAGAGGCTAAACCGAAAGTTAAAGAGATAATGGGTATAGAGGCAGAGGGTGGAGCCGGTACTTATTTAGGCCTTCCTGAAGTTTTTTGTGGTTCTAAAGTGAACTTGTTAGACTATATCATGGATAAGCTTAAAGCTAAGTTATCTGGTTGGTATGCTCGATCACTATCCTTTGGGGGCAAAGAAGTGCTTTTAAAAGTTGTAGCCTTAGCAATGTCAGTGTTTGTTATGTCATGTTTTAAATTGCATAAAACAACCTGTGAGAATTTGACCTCGACGATTTTCCTTTTAGTGGAACTCTGTAGAACATTATAGGAAGCATAATTGGATAAGTTGGCCAAAATTATGCCTCTCAAAAGAGCAAGGAGGGCTGGGATTTAGAGATATCCATCTCTTTAATCAGGCTCTTCTAGCCAGCAGGCATGGAGGCTTCTGCAAACTCCAAATTGCCTCTTTGCTAAACTCTTCAAAAGCAGATATTTTGAACAGGTTCACTTGTTTGATGATGCCCTTGGTCAGAGACCATCCTTTGCTTGGAGAAGTATCTTGTTTGGTCTTGACTTATTAAAGGCAGGGGTTAAACCTCG
Source organism: Anastatica hierochuntica (assembly GCA_900406275.1). Lineage (NCBI taxonomy): Eukaryota > Viridiplantae > Streptophyta > Magnoliopsida > Brassicales > Brassicaceae > Anastatica > Anastatica hierochuntica. The sequence goes on from OVAN01003410.1 coordinate 17,556, forward strand.
AGTGGGTAATGGAAACAAAATCAGAGTCTCGATTGATCCATGGTTATAAGATAAAGATTATCAACCCTCGGGTATTAGACCACCATAGAGGAAGCATGTAAGATTCAATGTTAATCAGATGGTCACGGACTTGATAGACATAAGGAAAGTGTTGGATCAGACATAAACTTGAGGAGATATTTTTTCCTGATGACATCAAAAAAATTCTCGAAGAGAAACCGATCCCTTCGAAGGTAGATTTTTGGAGTTGGAAACACACAAAAGTGGAAATTATTATGTTAAATCAGGTTATGGTTTGGCTTGCCAACTCTTTAATGTTGTGATTACAGAGGAAGTAGAAAGAAGACCATCCCTCAATGATCTAAAGGCTCATGTATGGTCCACGAAAACTGCACCAAAAATTCAAAGTTTCATGTGGAGAGCCCTCCTGGTGCCATCCCTACGGCTAATAGGCTCCTATCTAGAGGTATTAATTCGGATGAGAGGTGTATAGTATGTGGTCTTAATGGTGAAACGATCAACCATATCCTTTTCATATGTCCCATAGCAAGACAATTGTGGGCTCTATCAGGGTTTCCTCATCCATAAGGAGGTTTTACCATATACTCAGAGTTTGTAAATTTTCAGTATCTCTTCTCCCCTCTCAAAAGGAGAGACATTCCATTTGATATCAGAAGAAGCTTTCCTTGGCTGCTATGGTATCCATGGAAAAACAGAAACAATTTTCTTTTTGAAGGAAAATAGTTTCAACCCCTGACACTTTAACAAAGGCAAGAGAAGAAGTTGGTGTTTGGTTCATGGCACATGAGATAGAAAGAGATCTCAATCAATCTCAATCTAAGACTTCCCAAAGAGTCACAGGTAGTTGGCAGCCCCCTCCAGCCTCTTATGTGAAATGCAATATTAGTTGTTCCTGGTAAAAAAAGAACAGGTTATGTGGTGCTTCCTGGCTGATTAGAGATAAAAATGGAATAGTCTTATTGCATAGTAGGAGAAGTTTTGTAGGGGTGGTTGATCATTTCAATGATAAGGTTTTAACTATGATGTGAGCTATTGAAAGTGTGCGTAGTCACAATCTTCTTTCCTTAATCTTTACAGTTGAAGACCATGATCTAGTGGGTGCAGTAAACTAGCCTTCTACGTGGCCAATTCTTTTGGAGCATTCTACAAGAATTTTAGATATCTTAACTCATTTTCTGGGTTGGGAATTAGTTGTGGTAAAAAGATTGTCAAATAGCAAGGCTCATCTCATTGCTCAAAGTACCATAAAGTATAACTTCATCCATTCATATGTCGCCTCTTCTAATCCAGATTGGCTTCAAGATCACTTATATGCTGAGAGGTCTCCCTTTAATTGACCTTTTTTTTCTTGTTCCCTTTGTCTTGCAAAGCCTCAAGCCTTGTTTTTGTATAGGTCTGCTTCTTTTGCTATTAGCTTAGTTATTCTATTCCTAACAACCATCTAAGACTTATTGTTGTGTTTTGGACTTTGTATTCCTCTTATTTTTAAGACAATACAAAGCTGAAAAACACCTAATTAATTAACTGTTCAAATCAACTACACAGAATACAAATTAAGAGTATCTGTAATGCACAGTCGCACAACCTTTACGAATATGCTATCAAAGGCAGAGGTGAACCTTCATAGTTGCTTGTGAGCAGGGAATTTAAGAATCATTAAGGGGGGTCACATATGTTAAGGATTAAATGTGTTAGGGCCACTAAATAATTAACCTATTTTGTAGTGGTCACTTTGTGAATAAAGAAAATGTTATTGGCACAAATGTTATGGAAAATTAATGTGTGGATACCTTTAGCAATTTTTAATTTGATGAGGGGCCGACCTAAAAATTGATTCTCTATAAGTAGAGGGTTATGGTCCGAAAACAACCCTAACAGAAAATAAAGAAATTTTCTGCATCCCCATCACTAATGAACTAAAGTCATTTAGGGGTTGCTTTGGAAGATCATTCCCTAATTTATTCAAATTCCTAAGCACGGATTCATCAAGTACGCTTCTGATCTAGTTCTTATTAATCAGAGAGTGGTATGGATTATATATTGAATAAATTTAACAAGTTGTATCAGAGCCACCATATTCAGTTTCTGGTTGATACTAAAGTTTTTATATCATGAATTTCGAATTTATTATTTTTCAAAAACAAATTTGAAAAGGTACTCTAGATTCGTATTTTTCGTTATGTGAGTAGATCTAATTTTATGCATGTTAAGATCTATTATTTTGTTGATTATTTTATAGTAAAACATGAATGAAATTGGGTTTTAAATTTCTATTAATCCGATTTAAGGACCGTGCAGCCCACTCGCATGGAAAAGTATAACCGCTAGTCAATGCAATTAGTTGTGTCAAACCCTAATTGTCGTGTATAACAGCTCTCAATACCTAGTGAGAGCTGACGGCAAACCCTTCCTTCGCCTTCTTCAACCATTATGCCACATTAATTGTCGTGTACAACAATCCCCAAGGCATTTTATTATATATGTCTCTAGAAGAATGAAATTTAGTTTTAAATCAATAAAAAATTTGATTATACAAAGTATAATATTAGAAGTGGATTAATTAAATCAAGATGTCGGTCTAAAGAAAGACCTCTGTTAAAAAAATATTTTTCCATGAAAAATATTAAATGATGTATGTATGTAAATTTATGCGGATACAAATGGGCTCAAATGAAGATTTGTATTTGGCCAAATTTACATATATACGTGTGTGTATTTTCGTTCGAATATTCGATTAGCCCAAAGGAAGGTTTAATATTTTGCTGAAGTATACATACACCTGTGAAGGTGAACACGTGACAGTTATATGGACTTAAACATGTGAATGTTAAATCGGCCCAAAGGAAGGTTTATTATTCATCATGCATTATTGTCAGTATTTGATCGTTACAACAAGAGTACCACTTGTAGTTAATATTATTGTCCAAAGACATGATATTAATGCTACATTTGGTATCTTGAATGGAAACTGTACAATTTTTTGATATTTATTATTGATTTTCTTCTGATAGTGAGTCATTTAATTAGGTTTTGTTCTCTTTTTCAGCAAATATTGGTACTCTATCTGCCAACTTAGGATCAATTCGAAAACTTACGGGTTCTAACTTTACTGAGTGGAAAAGTAAAGTTAAAATTGTTCTAGGGTGTATGGATCTTGACCTTGCGCTAAGGATGAAACAACATGCTTCTACTACGGATACCAGAACTGCTGAGTATAAGGATGTTTATGAGAAGTGGGAGCGTTCCAATCGCATTGGTTAAATGATCATTAAGGACACTATTCCATAAACCTTCTCATTCATTGAAGATTACTCCATCTTGGAATGGTCAACAATACTTCATATCATTCATTGAAGATTACTTTGAATATGCATACTTATTTCGTATTCATAAAAAATCAGCGTCGCTGGACGTGTTCAAGAAGGTTAAGGTTGAAGTTGAGAACAAACTTGACCGAAGGATAAAATCTGTCAGATCTGATCGTGATGTGAATAGTACGATAGATATGATGGGTCATGTGAACAACGTCCAAAACCATTTGCCAGATACCTATAGGAGTGTGGAATTGTGCCTCAACACTATGCCTGGGTCTCCAAGCATGAATGGTGTTTCTGAGAGAAAGAAACGCACTCTTAAGGACATGGTGAGGAGTATGATTAGTCATTTTACCTTACCTAAATCACTCTGGGGAGAGGCACTAAAGAGTGCAGATTACATTCTTAGTAGGGTACAAACTAAAGCAACTGCTAAAACCCCTTATGAGCTTTGGACTGGCAGAAAACATAGTTTAAAGCACCTTTGGATATAGGGATGTCCAGTTGAGGCTAGGCCTTATAATTCATATGAAAAGAAACTAAATTAAAGAACTATTAGCTCTTACTTTATTGGTTATTCTGAGCGATCTCGAGGCTATAAGTTTTATGATTCCACTGTAAAGAATATTTTTGAGATGTGAACAACTACGTTCTTTGAGGATGTTGAGTTTGGGGGGGGGGGGGGAGAAAAGAAGTTAGGGATATCATCTTTGAGGAAAAATCGGTTCTGGTTTCTACACCGCTTCATATAGTTGCTTTGGATAAAACAAATTTGGATCCTCAGGTTGATATTGAAATTATTCCTCAAGTTGATATTGAAGTTATTCCTCCAACTCAGGTTGTCGATAATATCGATCATGAAAGTCAAACTTAAAATCCTCAAGAACTAGTGCAACAAGATCAAGTTACTTGAAGGCGGTCCACTCGAGTAAGGAAAAATAATATTTCAAATGATTATATAGTATTTTTAATGGAATATGAGGAAAATCAAACTCTTATGGAAGATTATCCTATCAACTTCTATCAAGCTATGAGTAGTTCCATCTTAGATAAGTGGACTGAAGCAGGGAATGAAGAGTATCAGTCGATGCTAGACAATCAGGTTTGGGACATCGTTCAGTTACTAGAAGGAAAGAAACATATTGGTTGCAAATGGATATTTAAGACCAACAGGGATTCGAATGTTAAAGTAGAACGATAAGAGACTGGTCTAGAAGCTAAAGGCTATACTCAAAAAGAGAGGATTGACTATAAAGAAACCTTCTCTCCAGCTCATCGAAGGATTCTTTTAGGAAAATCATGGCCCTTGTTGCACAATATGATTTAGAGCTACATGAGATGGATGTCAAAACAACGTTTCTCAATGGATACAATGATGAAATAATTTAAATGAAGTAGCCAGAAAACTTTTTCTTAGGTGATGCAAAGAATATGGTTTGAAAATTAAATAAATCCATCTATGGGCTGAAACAGACTTCTCGTCAATGGTACCACAAATTCCATAAGGTCATCATCTCCTTTGGCTTTGACGTGAATTTAGTTGACGATTGTGTGTATCAAAATTTCAGTGGGAGTAAGTGTATTTTCTTGGTTTTGTATGTCGATGACATACTATTAGCCACTAACAATATGAACATGCTGGTTGAAACCAATAAATTTCTTAAGGAAAATTTTGAGATGAAAGATCTTGGTGAAGCATCTTTTGTATTAGGGATCAAGATTCATCGAGATTGTTCTTGAGGGATTATTGGATTATCACAAAAGAGATATATCGATAAAGTACTTAAGAGATTTAGCATGCATGATTGCAAACCATGTGATACTCCCGTAGCTAAGGGAGACAAATTTTGTCTTAGTCACTGCCCTAAAGGAAATCTGGAAATTCAGGAGATGCAAAAGATCTCTTATGTATCAGAAGTAGGGAGTCTAATGTATGCTCAAGTTTGTACACGTCCGGAAATTGCGTACATAGTTGGAGTTTTGGGCATATACTTAAGCAATCCAGGCCTGGACTATTTGGAAGCAGCCAAAAGGGTCATGAAGTACTTGCAGAGAACAGAAGACTATATGCTCACATATCAGAGATCAAATAATTTGGAGATCATTGGGTATTTTGATTCTGATTTTGTTGGATGCCAAGATAGTAAAAAATCTACATTGGAATATGTCATTCTGCTGGCTGGTGGAGCTATTTCATGGCGTAGTACAAAAATATCACTCGTAACTTCCTCCACCATGGTAGCAGAACTGATAGCAGTTTATGAGACATCCAATCAGGGAATTTTGCCGAAAAATTTCTCACAGGGCTGCAAATTCTAGAAAGAATTGAAATACCGCTAAAATTATATTGTGACAATAACGCAGCCGTTTTGTACTCCAAAAACTAGTAGTAGTTCAATAAAGTCTAAACATGTAGACATTAAATACCGAGTTATTAAAGAAATTATACAAAGTGGAGAGATTTCAATAGAACACTTAGGGACAAACTTTATGTTAGCTGATCATTTTACAAAAGGTATTGTGCCTAAAGTCTTTCATGAGCGTACTACTCAAATGGAGATTTTGGTGTTTGAGGATTATTCGGTTTAGTGGGAGTTTGTCATTTGCTTTTGTTCTATGTATGTTTTGGTTGTGCTATACACATTTTTCTGATCAGAAATAAAATTTAAAGTAAAGTTTTGGTTTACACTTTGTACAATAAAGTTAAAGGATCTCACTAAAGTAGGATCAATTGAAAATCGACATGTACTGACTACCTTTCATGTGATTTTCATGCAACACTTTTCATAATTTATCTATGTCATTTGGTTGTACTGATTTCAGTGACCATGGAAGGTTTAATTATGAGTAATGTAACAAAAGCCGCCATGATCCTATGTTGTTACAACCAATGGATGAGATGGTCTTATGCTCTCAGAATTAATGGCATATTGAGTTCATAAAGTCTATCACATTTTCAAGCACAAATATGAGCCAGTGGGAGATTATAAGAATCATTAAGTGGGGTCATATATGTTAAGGATTAAATGCGCTAGGACCAATAATTAATTAACCTATTTTGTAGTGGTTACTTTATGAATAAAGAAAATGTTATTGACATAAATGTTATGGAAAATTAATGTGTAGATACCTTTCGCAATTTCTAGTTTGATGAAGGGCCGAGCTAGAAATTGATTCTCTATAAATAGAGGGTTATGGTTCTCAAAGCAACCATAACAGAAAATACAGAAACTTTATGCATCCCCATCACTAGAGAACTAAATTCATTCAGGGTTTACTTTGGAAGATCATTCCCTAATTCATTCAGATTTTCAAGCATGGATTCATCTGGTACGCTTCCACTCTAGTTTTTATTAATCAGAGGCTGGTATGGATTATGATTTATAGACTGAATAAATCTAACAGTGGAAAGTATAAGGAGTCTGAGATTTAACAGAGTACAATTTGCGCTTGAAGCCTCTGACTTAGTTAAAGTGGTGAAAAAACCGAAAGCGTATCCGACCTTAATTTATCAGATTTCAGAAATTTCTAAGACTTTGAATGGTGTTATGGATTGGAAAGTGACTTTTGAACAAAACTCGAGGAATATATGAGCAACTTTCATTGCTCAAAATGTTACCAAAGAGGACAGAAGACAACCTTACATAGTAGCAGGTCCTTCTTCATGGTTAATGGACATCTTTAATGATGAGAGTGAACTTCCTCTACATCCTCACATTTAATTCTTTGGTTCTTTGTTTGTCTAATTTTTTGGTGGACTGCCCTTAAGTTTTGGACCATTGGTTTTCGGTACTTTAGACCCACGACGGGGCATGTGTTTGTAAATGTTTTATTTTTAATCCGATCAAATGTTCAAAAAAAAATACAAATTAAGAGTATTGTTGGTTTACTTCGGTTTGGTTATACAATGTCAATGTTGGGTTTGTTCTGATTCTATTCGAGTTGATTTAAATTCAAATAGTTGAGCTTGGTCGGTTCCAATCGGTCGGTTAGGGCTTTCCCAAATAAGCAGGCATTGTTCAGTACAACATAAATTTAACACGTTTGCAAGGCATGGCTTATCTTTTCTAATATAAATCTAAGGGAAATTAGAGTTTGATCCGGGCAATCACGCGGATGCTTTTTTAATTTTTATATATTCAATTTATGATTTATCAAATTTAGATTTTTTGAATTTTGGATTCGGAATTTTAGGTTATTTCGAATTTGGGATTCGGGTTCACCGTCAGCTTCAGAATTTTAGATTTTTTCAGTTACTTTAAATTTCAAATTCAGGTTTAGGTTTGGAATTCTCGGGGTTTTTGAGTACCCGTACGGGTTTAGATACAAGTTTAATTTAGATAATATTTGATACTCAAAATACCATGAAATAAAACCTGTTGTATTAATTCTTTATTTAAAAATATTAGATGACTAAATTTAAATATCTATAATTTATTTAAATTATTTTTGAACAACGTTTTTATAACTATTTTTTTTAATGTCTTCGAGAATCTTTTGATTTGTGAAAGAGTAATTAGAGTGTGTTTTATTTCTTTTAATTAATTAGATACATTAGATACATTTAATAATAGGGTCCCCCAGAGGTGATCGACTTTGCTTGGTCGGATCTGATCTTCACTTGTTTGATCTTACTGCCTAGTGCAGTCCTCGTACTCCTTCTAGTTTTTGTATAACTCGTACCGTGTCACTTATGGTGCTTTTATCCCCTTCATGGATAATCGATATTCAAGATGTGATAAAGGTAAGGGCATCGCCTCTTCCAGCAAATGGACTCGCGACTCTAGTGTCCGCTTACCTTCTGTGGACAACTCGGATCTGATCGCAGCCAATAAGCTCACCCTAATAGGGCGAGTCCTTAATCCAGAGATTCAACGACCTCCGGCGATTATAAACTTTATGTGTCAGCTTTGGGGTCTATCTACTGCCCCTGAGGGTAAAGTTCTTGGCCGAGAGAGTTTCAGGTTTCGGTTCTCAAGCGAGCGTGATCTCAATCTAGTTCTCCATAAAGCCCCCTTTCATTATAAAAGGTGGATGCTAGTGATCCAGAGATGGGAACCGATGATCTCAGATAATTTCCCTTCTTCAATACCTTTCTGGATCTGGATTAATGATCTACCGATTCACTACTGAAAACCTAATATCCTCAAAGCAATTGCACAGAGTTTGGAGACCTATCTAAATCAAGATGCAGAGGAGGGTTGTGTTCATGTAGAAGCGCATTCCATGAAGCCTCTACTGATGAAAAAATGTTTTACGTTTGATACTGGAGACAAAGCTACGCTGGAATTTGAACATGAACATCTTGAAAAACATTGCTTTCGCTGCTTCTCTTTGTTACATGAGAAGAAAGAATGTCCTCAGATATCGTCTTCATCGGGTGATCCTGCAATAGGAGTTAATCAATGCAACACTCTCCAACTTCTTGAGGCAGATAAATCATGTATTCAAGATCATAAGTCTCGACACAATAGTGGACGAGAAGCTTCTCAACAGAAACACTTGCCATCGTTTTCTCCACCACGGAGATATCATCAAAAACAGAGTGCACAACATGCCTCCCCCCACGTTATTATTAACATAAAAGACAAATGATGGATTCTTCCTTGGGAGTTTTTCCCCATCTGAGCTCTTATGATCGAGACTCAAGACATTTAAGTAATGTGTTCCCTCATATCGAGGAACCTCCTTCGTGACAACGCCCACCTCAAAACCAACTTCCGCTTCCTATTTCACGCAATCACTATGAAACCAAAGACCATTAGGTTCCTAATTTGTCTCTGAAGCAGCTCTCTCCTCCACCTTCTCAACATGTTGAACATCAAGTTGAGATGGGCATATTGATGGCTCTGCTAATTCAAGATCGAGACGACCTGCTCTTGAATGCCTCTCTCTTTCAAATGATCGACCTCCAATCAAGGATCGACTCAGTCTCCACTCGAGCACTGTAGTGAATAAAACACTTCAATCTGGTCGCAAAGTTCAAGCCAATTTGCAGGTGTCTTCGGAAAATCTGCAGGATGTTCAGGTTCATTTCGAACGAGAAGCCTCTTCCTCCTCCAAACGAGCAAAGGCAATTGCATCTCTAACCACTCATGCTAATTTTTTAGCTCCTGATACGGACCTGCAATTCAGAGTTAGTTCCAGCTCTAACCCTAATCGTCACAAGAAAGACCACAAGGCTGCTGCTTCAAAACAAAACAAGAAACAACCTCCTAGCTCAAAAAAGCAGTATGTTCCTCGAGTTCATGCCTCTCCCAGGAAGAAGCTGCTAAACGCAAGAACTCATCGACCATTTGGCTCTGTCCGGGTTCTCGATACTTCTGTACCAAGTTTTTTTGGTTCCTCTTAAGGCTCCAATGTCTTCTCTCTATAAAGGTTTGAAGGTTAACCATAAACCATCAAAGTCGCAATGATTACAATAATTTGGAACTGTTAAGGTCTTAGGAATTCCTTGACAGTTTGACGCCTAAAGGAATTGCGTCTTAAGCTTTTCCCGGACATTTTGTTTCTAATGGAAACTAAGAATCAATATGACTATGTATTACAAGAGTTTAATTGGATGGTTATGGCAACAATTTTATCATTCCTCTGGTCGGTTTAAGTGGTGGATTGTCTTTATGTTGGAAATTGGATGATTCTCAATTCTTCGCCAAACTTTATTGACACATGCGTGGGCTTTCAAAATGATTTCTTTCATTATACGTTTGTATATGGGGCACCAGCGGTTGAGAATCATAAGGGAGTTTGAGAAGAAATCTCCACTTTGGCTTTAGGATGAGAATCGTCCTGGATGTTAGTGGGGGGGGGGGGGGTTAATGAAANTTCCAAGAAGAGAGGTGGCCCACCTCGCCCTGAAGGGTCTTTCATTGACTTTCGTACTTTTGTCTCATCAAATGGCCTTTGGGACGTTAAACATTCTGGTAATTTCCTCTCTTGGCGTGGGATTCAACATGATCACTTAGCTCACGTTAGGCTAGACCGAGCGTTATCTAATAATATCTAGCTTGAAATTTTCCCTTCGGGATGTTCGGAATACCTTTGCTTTCAAGGTTTCGACCATAGGCCCATCGTCATCTACCTAGATGATACAAGGGTCAAGAAGAAGGGTCTCTTTCGGTTTGATAATAGACTCCGATACAATGATGAAATATATGATCTAATCATGTTTGTATGGCAACATGAGGATATTGAAACCGTGGATCATAAAATTTCTCATTGTCAAAGAGAGTTGATCCGATGGACCAAAGCGCAAAATTTTAATAGCCTTAATTTTATCATTGATACACAAAATAAGTTGGATGAGGCTTTGTCTGCGGATGTTGCGGATTCTGGAGAGATTAGTAGGCTTACCATGACTTTAGAAAATGCTTACCGAGAAGAGGAAAGCTTTTGGAAGCAACGGAGTCGGGTATAATGGCTTCATAGTGGTGACTTAAACACTAATTTCTTTCATCAATCCACAAACACTAGACGTACTATATAACTGTCTCACGGTGATGGAGGATGATAATGGGACTTCTCACTTCAAAGAGCATGAAATTGTGAATGTTTTAGCTTCCTACTATGATCAAATGTTCTCTTCTGTAGCTCGGAGTGACTTCTCGGTGGTCATGGAGGCTATCCAACCTCAAATATTTGTCCATCAAAACTAGTATCTTATTCGCCAACCCTCCTTGGATTAGATCAGAGCCGCTACATTCGCAATTAATACGGCGAAAGCACTTGGCCCTGATGGATTTTTGTCAGGTTTCTTCCAGACTTTCTGGCCCATCATTGGTGATGACATTACCCGCGAGGTCGGGTTATTCTTTTCCTCGGGTTTGTTCCCTTGCAACTTCAACCATACTCACATTTGGCTCATTCCAAAAATACAACATCCATGTAGGGTTTCAGAATACCGTCCAATCGCGCTTTGTAATGTTTATTACAAGATCATCACCAAAATTCTTACAAAATGGATGCATGCGGTTCTCCCACTAATCATTTCTGAGAACCAATCAGGTTTTGTACCCGGCAGGGTTATCTCGGATAATGTCCTAATCATGCATAAGATACTTCATTGACTCCGATTATCAAAGGCCACGAAACAAAGTGCAATGGCGGTAAAAATAGACATGAGTAAGGCCTATGATCGTATTGAATGGGAGATTCTAAAAGTTGTGTTGTATCACTTCAAACTCCATGATATGTGGATACATTGGATTTTAGAATCTGTGACTACAATTTCGTACTCCTTCTTAATCAATGGTTCTCCTCAGGGACAAGTTCAGCCAACACGCGGTTTAAGACAAGGTGATTGATGGCTCAGGTTTTCACCCAAGAAATCACTGCAAGCGTACAG
>OVAN01003411.1:0-29234 GCA_900406275.1 Anastatica hierochuntica
TGCTGTGCACTTGCAGTGTGATTTAAGGGTTAAAACCTGAGATATCAAGATCATGGAGTTACTCAAAAGAATGCTCGACAGACATAACTGATACGTTAAAGCTTTTAGGTCCACAAGGAAGAGGTTTAGCTCTAAACAAAATACAACTGCTTTACGTTTGAGACTTGGTGCAACAAGAACTTCGAATGGTAGAGTTCACAATCACTCATTCGATGATGAGGTTGTCGGCTTGATTCGAGGAGAGTTTGATTCAAGCATTGATTCACATGACATAATTATTCAGAGTAGTTCAGGTGAATTACAGAGGATATGCGAACTACATCCAGCTTACTTGGCCTTATAACATGCACTTATTTTCCCGTTTGGTGAGGATGGGTTTAGGTTGGCTATAGATATTGGTTTCATCGACACCGCAGGTCGAAAAAGAACAATCATCACAATGAGAAAGTTTTTTGCATTTTGTATACAACATAAGATTAGTGACGCTACAACTATAGTCATGTCTGGAAGGTTCTTCCAACACTTCCTCAATTGTCGGAGTTACATTTGGTTTAATCAAACAAATCTCTGGTCAGATAAATACAGTAATATTGTCCAGACGGCCGAGAGTGGCAAGAAAAATATATCAGTTAGAGGCAGACACATTATTATACCTTCTCATTTTACTGGTGGCCCAAGGTTTGTGATGCAGAATTATCTCGATGCCATGGCTACGTGAACTTATTTTGATTATCCAGCCCTTTTCATTACAATCATGTGTAATCCAAAATGGCCAGAGATCACAAGGTACATTCAGAAGCACAATCTCAAGATTGAAGATAGGTCGAATATTTGTTGCCGAGTTTTTAAGATGAAGTTGGATAATCTCATGGATGATATCACCAAAAAACATGTTCTCGGACGAGTTTCTTCAGGTGATCATGCCATGCTTTTTTTTTAAAATAGGGTTTTAATTGTGATTTGAAATAACCTGTTAATTTATAATTTTTCTCTTTCTTTGCTAGCTTTATACATGATAGAGTTTCAGAAAAGAGGGTTACCCCATGCCCACTTGGTTATTTTTCTACACCCAAGTTCAAAATACCTAATGGTTAACAGATAGACAAGCTTATCAGTGCAGAGATTCTAGATGTTGTGCTCGAGCCTCAATTATATGAAATTGTCGGTGATCTAATGATACATGGAACGCGTGAGCCTATTAATATCAAAAATATTTGTATGGAAAATGGCCGGTGCACTAAATTCTTTCCAAAACCATTTAGTGACATGACAACTGTTAACGAGGATGGTTATCCTATATACTGACGTTGGCGTGATGGACGTTTTGTTCAAAAACGGGATTTAAAATGCGATAATGCACTACAAGAAAACTTTAAATTTGAGACTACATTTTGTGACTAAAATTTAGTCACAAAAAGTTGCGACTAATTTTCTACCAACTTGTGACAAATTACTGACTACAATAATTATAGACGTTACTTAGTCGCAAATTTAAGACTAAACAAAATAGTGGCAAAATAGTAGTAAATTAACGACTACATGGAGACTATACAAATTAGTCTTAAATTTCTGATCAAGTTGCAACTATTTTCATACTATTATTAAATTACACGGTTTAGGGATTCAGGTTTTCCAAAATTATGATTTAGTCACAAAATAGTCCTATATTTCCAACGATTTTGCGACTAGTTTCATAACATATTATAAATATAGGGTTTAGGGATTTGTCTTTTCCAAAATTTAAAATTTAGTCACAAAATAGTCTTAAATTACCAACGAATTTCCAACTATTTCTATACTACATTTTCATTATAGGGTTTAGCGATTGGTTTTTCTCATATTTTTTAATTTAATCACAAAATGGTCTTAAATTTGCTACTAGTTTGCGACTATTTGTTTAATTTGTAACATTTTTGCCACTATATAGCAACAATTTCAATGTATTTCTTCAAATTGTATATGATATAACTATATTATTGTAAAATGATTGACTTTTATATATATTCTTACCAATAAAACAATCCATCTATAACTATTTTATATTATAAGTGAAGAAAAAATTTTGTTTGCTACATACTACATAATAACTTAAGTGTTTGTTTATGTTTTAAGTTAATATTTTCTAATACTTTAGAAAACATTCTTGCAAACAAAATAAAATAAATTATTGTAATTATTTTTAAGTGAATTACAAGTCTTAAATATCAAGGTTAGTAAAATGTAATTTCATATGTACAACAATCTTGTAATTATAGGGTTTAAAGATTAAAATTTTAATATAAATTATTTTGTAACTTTGCGACTACTTTGTGACTATATTTCTGACTTTATGGCAATTTAATATGACTTATAATTTTAGTTACAAAATAATCGCATATTTGCCACTATTTTATGAGTTTATAGTTACTTTTCTCTTAATTTTACTAAAATTTGGGCGCTCATTTTTCTCCCTTCTCTAAATTTTCATTAACCTATGTTTATTGTACACATCAAAAGACATAGGTTAGTACAAAGAAAATCTCTCCCAATCTCTTCGATATCTCTCAATCTCTTCCACTCAGTTCATCTCATTCATCTCAATCTTTCTTTTTCATCTTTGCTCTATTTACACTTTTTCGATGTCTATAATCACGCCGCTGATCTTGCCGTCTCTCCAGATATCACTCGCTCTAATTTCCCCTCCTCTGTCACCTTTGGCGTCGCCACTTCTGCTTACAAGGTCCTCTCTCTTGCTCACGATCTAGGTCTACTCTTCTTCTTCTTCTCTCTAGAACTGTTGATTTTGCCCCAATTTCGAAATTGGTCAACATTTGTGTGTTTATGTGTCTTGTGTAGGTAAGAGCAGTGATCTGTACGGACTCAGCATCTCAAGCCGGAAGTCGTCGTCGACTGTGGCGACGGCTCAGAAGACGGAAGGGGAGATACTTGATTCAACCCCTGTCAATAGCTTCACTTTCAACGAGCTTGAACTCGCAACCAGAAACTTCATACCAGACAGTGTGATCATAGAAGGTGGTTTCAATTGTGTCTTTAAAGGCTCGTTAGATGAAACAAATCTTACTCCGACTAGACCCGGAACCGGTTTAGTCATCGTCGTTAAAAAGCTTAACCAAGAAGGTTTACAAGGTAACAGTGAATGGGTGGTACAGTTGTTGTTCATTTGCCTCAAAAGAGCATTCGAGTTTGTGTGTTCTGTAGTTTGTATTCTGATTCTGTTGTGTTCTATTTTGTAATTTTTAGACAGAGATCAATTACTTTGGGCAATTGAGTCACCTGAATCTTGGGAAACTAATCGGTTATTGCTTAGAGGATGAACACCAACTTCTTGTCTACGAGTTTATGCAAAAAGGAAGTCTTGAGAATCATCTTTTTAGAAGTTAGTCCCATAGATTCAAAACTGTGCTTTTTGATTGATGAAAATCTTTAAGAGCTTGTGTTTTTCGCGTTGTTCTTTATTCTAATGATAGTGGTTTTGAAGCCGAAGGTACATATTTTAAGCCACTACCGTGGTTTCTTCGGATTAAGGTTGCCCTTGGTGCGGCAAAGGGGCTTGCTTTTCTTCATAGTGACCCTGTCAAAGTGATATATCAAGATATTAAAGCGTCTAACATTTTGCTCGATGCGGTAAGGCAGAGAAAAAAGCTTATTCAAAAGTTTAGAGCTTTTTTAGTCAGAATTGAAACTGGAATTGGTTTTTGATGAGATTCGAAGTTTTTGTATCAAAAGGCTTAACCTTTTGTGTTGTATCACTATCAGTGTTATGATTTAGTTTTCACTGACCTAAGTGATGACGATGGTTTTGTTATAGATTGAAGGAGGTTGGAATGAAGGTAAAAAGGGACCAAGTATATGGGATAAGTTCACTCACCTCGATGGGACTAATATATATTTATTTTTAATTTCAAAATAGAAAAACATTTCGCAAAAATGTATAGTTTCTTTGGATTGTTAATATTTCTAATAAAGAAATCAGATTTAATATTTTCGAAAATTATTAAATGAAATAATGGATTTTTTTTAAATATATAAAAATAGTCACAAATTAGTTGCTAATATATGACTAAAAAAATAATTTGTTAAATTGTCACTAATATATGACTACGAAAAGGAGTGATAATTTAGTCGCAAATAAATGACTACATTTTATAGTATTTTAACGGTTGCAAAAGAATGACTATTTTGCGACCATTTTTTTGCGACCATTTTTTAACAACTATAAAATATAGTCGCAAATTAGTCGCAAAAAGGCCTTTTGCGACTGTTTTGTGACTATTATTTTGGTCGCAAATCATCTGTTTTCTTGTAGGTATGGATATGTTGTGCTTTACAACAAACATCTCACTTTGTGGTACCGTGCACATATCAATGTTGAATGGTGCAATCAATTAGGATCTATCAAATACTTATTCAAATATAATAATAAAGGTCCATATTACATTGGAGCAACTATGGACAGTGATGACAAAGTCAAAAAAATATTTTACGTGCAGTTAAACATATGCTTGGTGGATCTTACGTGGTCATTTTGTTTTCAAATAATAATGTTACTCATGAAAAATTATTTCTTTTTACTAAAAGTAGATATATTTTCACAATGGAGTCGTGTTGGCATATCTTGGCTTTCCAAACATATTATCAAACTAAGTCTGTTGAAAAACTTCCCTTCCATCTTTCAGATCAGCAGTTAGTGATATATATAACGAAGATGATCCAATTGACGAGGTCATGACACGTCCTTCAGTGAACCGAAATAAATTTTTGGGTTGGATGGAGTGCAACAAGAACTTTGTGCATGCAAAAGAGCTTACTTATTCAGATTTTCCTTCACGGTTTGTGTGACACTTGAAGGAGTGCGCTTGGAAACCCAGGCAGCGGGGTTTTTGCGATTGGTCGTATTACGTATATGCCACAAGTATTGGGAGAGGTTTACTATTAGAGAGTATTTCTAAATAAAGTTAAAGGGTCTACGAGTTTTGAGGACATCCGGACAGTGTTGGATGTACCATATCCAACATTTAAAGAGGCATGTTTTGCTCTTGGCTTACTGGACGACGATAAGGACTATATTCAAGCTATCAAAGAAGCAAGTTTTTGAATTTCTGGTTTTTATACGAGAAAGCTTTTTATGATCATGTTGACTTCTAAAATCTTGACTTCACCTGTAGAAGTTTTGGAACGCCTCATGGAATTTTTTAGTTGAAGATATTCTCTATCAACAAAGACGGATACGGTGTATGCCAGGTAAGTGTTATTTCTGTTGTGTGATCACTTTCAAATTATTCAAAACTTTTTGTTTCTGATCTCAAATTTCAACTGTTTGTGTTATATGAAGGTTTGAGTTTGTCAAATCACCAACAAAAAAAAATTGGTTGGTTGAGATAGACAACCTCCTTCGACTAAAAAGGACTTCTTTGAGGGAGATCACATACATGCCTGTACCGACTAGTGTTCAAAATGAAAAGAGTGTTAATCTTTTGCTAATGGGCGAGTTAGGATATGACCATGATAAGCAGAATGCAATATACAAGCACATGCTTCTGAAGTTGACAACATAACAAAATTCAGTATTTCAGGAGATCTATGATGCATTTGTCGCTGATAAAGGTGGTGTATTTTTACGCATACGGTTTTGGTGGTACGGAAAGACATATTTATGGACGATCCTCTCAGTTGCTCTTCGATCTAAGGGGTTGATTGTTCTAAACTCGGCATATAACGAGATTGTTTCTCTCTTGTTTCCTGGAGGTCATACCGCTCGCTCGAGGTTTGGTTTGCCTATTAATCCTCACGAATCTTCGACATGTTCTTTCGACTCAAAGTCAAACCAGGTGGAAGTTTTGCGCAGATGTAAAATCATTATTTGGGACGAGGCTCCGATGATGAGCAAGAACTGTTTTGAAACGTTAGACCGAAGAATGCGTGATATCATTAGATTCAATGGAAATAAACCATTTGGAGGAAAATTTATTGTTTTCGGAGGAGATTTCAGACAGATCTTCTCGTCATTAATGATGGTGGGAGATCGAAAGTCGTCCTTGCCACTCTTAATTCATTGTATATATGACATACATGTAAAGTTTTGAAGCTCACTAAAAATATGCGATTACAGGCTGGGCTTCGCGATTAATCTTTCGATGAGCTACGTAAATTCTCGCAAGGGATACTTGATGTGGGAGATGGTAAAACGCATGTAAATGGGGAGAGTGAAGCGGATGTAGAAATACTAGAGGATCTGTTGATTACTAAATGTGACGATCCCATCAAGACAATTGTCAATGAAGTTTATGGACACACGTTTGATCGGGGCGTTGATCCCAAGTTTTTTCAAGACAGTGCAATCTTATGTCCAAGGAATGTTAATATTGATGTCATCAACGATTATATGTTATCCCAAGTGACAGGTGCCTTTTGTTTCCTTTAAATATGTTATTTTTGACTATTCATTTTTTGCTCTACAAAAAAACAAGGGATTTGGGAAGAAAATTTGCAAGGAGACCGCTACTGGTTTTTTTCAGTAGCAAATTCTTCGCAAATTTGCGTGGAAAAACATTGGTCGCAAATTTCTCGTAAATATGCAAGGAATTTGCGAGTAAAAATATTCTCTCGAAACTTTGCAAGGAATCTACGTGGAAAGAGTGAGAGAACAGGAAATCATCGCAATTTCCCTAAACCCTAAACCCTAAACCCTAAACATTTCAAATTTTTTTTATTAATTAAAAAATTTGCTAGGAATTTGCGAGGAAGCCTCGCAAATTCCTAGCAAATTATGCCATAAAGCCTAACCCTATTTCGATTCATGCATCATGATCACATTTACTATCTCTTTGTAATAATAATTACTTAAGATTAGACCTTATACGTTGTTTCAATATAGTAAATGGAAACTCGACGATATTACAACGTTGATATCTCATAACTTCTTATAATTCGTATACCGTTGTACGGAAAAATGTTCAAATATATATATATATACGAGGAATTTGTGAGGGAACAATCCTACATATACCATGACCCCGTCACCCTTTCATTTGCTCATTTCTCACATCTCTCTCAAAACTCTCTCTCTCTCTCTCTCTCTCTCTCTCTCTCTCTCAAAACTCTCTCTCTCTCTCTCTCTCTATTGAATGGTTAGTTATTAGGATAATTAGGTTTGTAGTTAGTGTTTTTAGGTGGTTTAGATAAGATTGAATTAGATTTACTGCCTTAATATCTAAGATAAAAATTATTCAATTAATAAAATATTGAAATTATATAAATTTAAATTTTATGATGATGAATCAAAAAGTTATATATTAAATTAATTGTCGATGGATGACAACACATACCAGACATTTCTCCAGGCTACTAGTAGTACGACATCGACGAGTACGAGTTCGGGAACGAGAGCAGCAGCGAGAACGAGAGCAGCAGCGGGAATCCAAAAATTAGATTTAAGTTTTTTTTGTTTTTTTAACTAATTTAAATTTATTTTAATTTCTATTTTAGTTTAAATTTTATTTTAATTATTTTTTAGTTTAATTATATTTTAACATATTATCACCTTATTTTAATATTTACAAAAAATAAAAAAAAATTTTATGGATTCGCTAGGGATCCCTCGCAAATTCATCGCAAAAATAATTTTGTTGTAGTTTCCTCGCAAATTTGCGAGAAACTTGCGACCATGTAATTTGCGAGGAATTTGCAACCGTTTTTGGTTTGCTAGGACGGAATAGCGACCATTTAACTTTCCTCGCAGTTTCCTCGCAAATCATGTTTTGCGAAGAATTTTCTAGGAAAATTTTCTTCGCAAATTTTTTTTTGTAGTGTTATCTAAAAGATTTGCATCTCAAATTTTAGGCGAGGAGAGAACTTACTTAAGTTTTGATAGCATTGAAACTTCCGATAAAAGCGTTAAAGATAGCATGCTTTACTCGGATGAATTTCTCAATAACATCAAATTATCTAGTCTGCCAAACCATGTTTTGACTTTGAAGATCGGTGTTACAATTATGTTGCTTAGGAACATTGATCCTAAAGAAGGTTTATGCAATGGGATGAGGCTTCAGGTTACTCAGCTAGCAACTCATGTTATCGAAGTTAACGTTATTATTGGTGATAAAGTTGGGCAGAAGGTGTTGCTACATGGGATGTTTGTATCTCCTTTTGATGGGAGATTTCCTTTTAAAATGAGGCGTAGACAATTTCCAGTAGCTATTGCGTTCGCCATGACTATCAATAAAATTCAAGGTCAATCGTTATACCTATCCAAGCCTGTCTTCAAGCATAAAGAGCTTTATGTTGCACTTTTGAGGGTTAGGTCGCGTTGGGGGTTGAAGGTTCTTATAACTGATGAAAATAGAAAGCCACAAAAAAACAACTAAAAATGTCGTCTACAAAGAGGTGTTCCAAAACATAAGAAGATAGTCGTCGGTTTTAAACCTTCACGTATAAGTATTGATTACGTAATTCTACTTTTTATAACACCGTTACATTTTTTTGTCTTATTTTTATACTAAATCTTACAAGTGGATTTGCATTAAACATCCTAACATGTGTTGACTTTTTTTGCCTTTTTCCATATATAGTGGGTTGGGTTTCTTCTTTTAGTTAGGAAAATATGGAGCATAGAGTCATGTTTTTAGAAGGAACATATGGCTGATGTGTCCTCTTCTAAGAACTTGGAAAATCCTGATGTGTATAGTCTAGGAAGGCTCCGTTTATTCTTTTTAGTTAGTTAGATAATAATTGAAATTTTGAAATTCCTTCTAACACCCGTTTAAATTTTCTTTTAACTACAGGTGTAAAAAATGTGTTAGAACTTGACATATAAATAATGTTAAACATGATTATAGTTTTAAAAAATGTCACAAAACATGATTATTAGGGGTGTTCAATATGTTCAAACTGATCTTAAAAGAACTGAAATAGAGCATATGGTACGGATATGGTTATATCATATAAACCATATGGATATAATTTTTCAAAAGCAGTGGATACGGATATGGTTTGAATATTAATCCATAAAGCCGATTCAACCGAAAAAGTTGATTAGGTCGAAATTTCAGTATAATAGTACATAATATATACCGAAATTTTAAAAACAATATATGTGTGTGTGTGTATATATATATATTATGAACAATATCGTTTTAAAATTTTTAATACTTTAGTTAAGTAATCTAATATCAATGAAAATAAATCTTAATTTAATGTTTTTGTTAGAAAATATTATTATGATAATCTTTATTAATTTTGTTTTATTGTGTTGTATCACAAAATATATTTATATAAATATATGAGTATATACTAATTTTTAGTTTTAAAAAATGATATTAATATTTTTTATGTTATAATTAATTACCGCTTTTACCAAAAGCAAGATTTAAAAGGTATCAAATTCCTAGTTCAGGAATCGGTTGGGTATAGTTAGATGAGAAGGGGCGAACAATTCTCCTTCGGACGAGAGATTTGTGCTGGATTTTCACTATTACATGTAGAGATAGAAGTATTGATATGGACAAAGAGAGAGATATGCGATAGGGAGATCATTAGTCAATTTTTTGAGACGGATTGCACAAAATTAATCAGTATCCAGAAGCAAAGAGATTGGCTGGCTTTGTACACTCTGAAAGACAAAAGCACAGAGCTTGAAAGCTTAAATGTATTTTGTTCTTCTATGTTTTCATTGATTGATAAAAAATTACAAAGAGGTCTTAATATACATATATAGAACTTGTTTGATCTTATCTCTAATGAGCTGACTAATAAGTTAAAACACCTTTCTCAAGAGCCATAAATCGATTCTTCAGCTTTATGGGATGAGATGTAAAGCTGTGAGGCATAGTATAACTCATGCCAATGTTGTGTTCTTCATAGTTGTTGCTTGGTGTAATGGCTTTTGTCTTCATAGCTGAGTGGGCTTCTTGGATGGGCTGAATGAGAGAGTTTGTTGTGTTGTCTGGTCCAAGACCAACTCCTCTGTTCTGCTTGTTGTGTTCTACACGGCTCCTGAAACTTGGGGTAGGAGGAAGACTTACACAAAGTTTGTCTCTTAATCTTTGGAAGGAACTAGCAGGCAGAGTCTTGGTGAATATATCTGCTATCTGATAAGCAGCTGTGATGTGTTTTACTTCAAGAGCATTCAGAGCAACTCTTTCCCTCGCATAATGATAGTCAACTTCAAAGTGTTTGGTCCTCTTGTGAAACATTGGATTTGCAGTAAGGTAGACTGCTGAAAAATTATCACACAGCATCAATGGAGTTACCTATTGCTTCAAACCCATAGCCTTTAACAGATTTGACATCCAAGTTACCTCTGAAGCTGCAATAGACATTGTTTCGTACTTTGCTTCTGTTGAGGACTTGGAGAATGTATCATGTCTTTTAGCTGACCATGAGATAACATTTGATTCAAGCAGAGTGCAGAAACCACTTGTGGACCTCCTGGTTTCTTTGCATCCAGCACAGTCACTATCACTATAGCATCTCAGTGTTGAGTGTGTGTGTGTGTGAGTTGATGTTGATTCCCATTTCAAGAGTACCTTTGATGTACCTGAGTATTCTCTTTAACAAGTTGAAATCTGAGACACTTGGAGAGTGCATCTTCTGACATATGTAATTAACAGCAAATTGCACATCAGGTCTAGTCATTGTAAGATACTGAAGCTTTCCAGCTAAGCTTCTGAAGCTTTCCAGCTAAGCTTCTGAAGTAAGTTGGATTAGAAAACTCATGATCATGACCATATAGATTGTCTAACTTCAAAGGCAAGGGTGTAGCAACAAGAGCACATTCTACCATACCTGCAGTGACAAGTAAGTCTGTAGCATATTTGGGATGATTTAAGAAAAGACCTCATTCATGAAAGTGAGCTTGCATTCCAAGGAAGTAATGCAGAACTCCCATGTCTTTCATTTTGAATTCATCATTGAGATTCATCAACAGCTTTTCCAGCAAGGAGTCACTGTTTCCTGTCAATATCATGTCATCAACATAGAGGAGAAGGTAGATTAAATTTGTTCCTTGATGGTAGAAAAAGAGAGAAGGATCTGGGAAGTTGCATTCAAAGCCAAAACTGATCAGAAATGAACTAAATTTGTCGAACCATGCCCGAGGAGCCTGCTTTAGACCATATATAGCTTTCTTGAGTTTACACACAAAGTCTGGTCTTGTTTGATCTTCAAACCCCGGAGGTTGAACCATGAAGACAGTTTCTTTTAGTTCTTCGTGTAGAAAAGCATTTTGAACATCTAGTTGTTTGATGTTCCACTTCTTTGTCACAACTACATGAAGGACTGCTCTGACGGTTGTTGTCCTTACTATTGGACTGAAAGTTTCCACATAATCTAGTCCTTCTTCCTGCTCATAACCCTTGACAACAAGTCTTGCTTTCAATATGTTTAATGACCCATCTAAGTTTAGTTTTGTCATGAAGACCCATCTGCAACCCAATGGATTTTGTCCTTCCTCTGGTGGTACCAACTCAAAGGTGTCTGTTATGTACATATTGCTCATTTCATCCTCTAAAGCCTCTGTGCAACCTTCATCTTCCAAAGCTTCTTTGATTATTTTTGGCTCAGGGTAGTTGGTTTTAACTGTAAAGAGAGCATACCTTGGGTTTGATTTAATTATCCCTGCTTTACCACGAGTAGTCATAGGATGAGTAGCAAGAACTTCTTGGACTATTTCTTGTTGTTTCTCATCTACTTGAGTCTCCTCAGATTGTTCACCCGATGAGGAAGCAGAATGTTCAGACAAATTTTCTTGTTCTTCTTGACCAACATCATTGAAGACCACATGACTTTGTGTTTCTTCATGTTGTGTCTCTGCCACAGTTGGTTCTGCAACACTCATTTGTTTTCTGTAGACTTCTTCTCCTTGAGCAACCTCAGGTTCTTCTTGTACAGATTCCTTTTCTTGTACATTGGCAGTTCTCCAAGCTGTCCAGAATGATGAGTTATTTGGCTTATGAAACTTGTTGTAGATGTCTGAATAAGGAAATTTTTGTTCATCAAACAATACATGTCTAGTGATGTAAACCTTTCCAGTTGGAGGATAAAGACACTTATATCCTTTATACTTTTCATTGTAT
The DNA here is from genome assembly GCA_900406275.1 of Anastatica hierochuntica. Lineage (NCBI taxonomy): Eukaryota > Viridiplantae > Streptophyta > Magnoliopsida > Brassicales > Brassicaceae > Anastatica > Anastatica hierochuntica. The sequence goes on from OVAN01003411.1 coordinate 12,072, forward strand.
CCAAAAAAGACACAACAAAGAGTTTTGGATCCAACTTGTTCTTCATATAGGGTCTTAGATAAGGAAAGCATTTGCATCCAAAGACTCTTAAAGCTGTGTAGAAAGGAGGCTTACCATACAGAGCTTCATAAGGTCTTTGGTTCTTTGAGAGAACAGAGGGAGGTAGAAGATTTAAGAGAAAGATTGTTGTGAAAAAGGCTTCTATCCACAGATATTGAGGCACTTTACTCTGGTACATCATTGTTATTCCCAATTTTGTCAAGTGTCTGTGTTTTCTTTCAGATATCCCATTTTGTTGAGGTGTATGAGGACAAGACACAAGTTGCTTAATCCCACAGTTTGCTAAATGCATCAAGAATTCTTTGCTTCCAAACTCTCCACCTCCATCACATTGGAACTGACTAATCTTTTGTTGCAGTTGAGTCTCAACCATCTTTTGAAATTGTATGAAAACTTAACAGAATTCTGATTTGAGCTTCAAGGGATAAAACCAAGAAAATCTAGAGAAATTATCAACAAATATGACATAGTCTTTGAACCCTTGAGAAGACACAACTGGACTCGGACCCCACAAATCACAATGCAACCGTTCAAGAGGTCTACTTGACACAAAATCTGAAGAAGAAAAAAGTAGCTTAGAGCTTTTTCTAACTGACAAGCATCACACAACATCTGAGATATTGTCTTATTTATTACTATAGACTTTTGAGCAAATAGGTGTTGAAGAATATCTTTGTTTGGATGACCCAGCCTCATGTGCCAGATTCCATCACTTGCAGCTTGTTGCCTGTTAGAATAGTAAGCCTGAAGTCTTCCATTCTCCTACATATACAGATCTCTAAGTCTTTTTCCTTGAGCTATCACCTGCTTTGTCACCTTGTCCTTAACAACCACAGATTCATCATCAAATTTGAACTTACAAGGATAATCTGAGGTTAGTTTTGAAACAGATAGTAAAGAATTAGTCATTTCTGGACAAACCAAAACATCATTCAGAGGTAGAATACCTTGAGGAGTCTGCAATGCTATAGATCCAACATGAGTGATTGAAAGGAAATCTCCATTTCCCACCATAACATGATCATTGCCACCATAAGTCTCTACAGTCTGCAGCTGAGAGGTATTGTTCGTGATGTGAGCAGTGGCTCCAGTATCAGGATACCATTCATGTCCTGAGTTGTGAGCTTGATCAGTGATCTTCATGATTGCTAGTGCATTTTGAACTCCATCAGGATTCTGAAAATCTGGATCAAAGTGATTGTAGCATATGTTAGTTGAATGTCCAAACTTTCCACATATTTGGCAAGTTGGCTTGTTACTGGTGTTTCCTGGACCAGAAAACTGTTGTTGAAAACCTCTTCCTTGTGTAGAGTAAGAGCCAGAAACTCTGCCTCTATATCCTCCTCTGTTATTGAACTGTCCTCTGCCTTGTGGAGCATAGCCTCTACCAGTTTGAAAGGCGTGATGAGGAGATACTTCAAGAACTTGATTAAAGGTTTGAAGTTTGTCATCAAAAGTAATGAGCTTGAACACAACATCTTCAAAACTCATATCAGGAAGCAGATCCATGGAATGTTCAATGACAGTACATATGGATTCATATTCTTTCCCTCAACCACTTAAGACACCATAAATCATTTCAGATTCAAAGACAGGAAATCCTATGGAGTTAAGCTGATCACAGATTCCTTTAACAGCACTAAGGTATTCACTCATAGACTTTTGATTTTTGATTTAACTTGGAGTTTTCTCTGCAGATCTTGCTTTCCTATTGCTAAAACTCTGTTGTATTTCTTCCCCAAACTGAACCAAACTTCTTGAGCAGAGTGAAGAACATAAACAGAACAAAGAGATTCTTCTATTAGGGTTCCAAAAAGCCAAGCCATGACTAGTTGATCTTTTCGGATCCATTTCACAAAATCTGGATTTGCTTTTTCTATGGTCTCTTCTCCACTTCTGACAGTGCATGTTGGTGAAGGTTTTGGAGTAGAGCCATTGAAAAAACCAAGCAGGGACTGACTTGAAAGAAAAGATTCAAACTGTGTTTTCCATAGCAAGTAATTGGTAGATGATAACTTGAGAGTCACGCATTGTGAGATGCTCAGAGATGAGCTCGATAATGGATCTATGTTTTCTTCCATAGCTTTGATACCATGAAAGACAAAAGCAGAGAGCTTGAAAGCTTAGAATGTATTTTGTTCTTCTATGTTTTCATTGATTGATAAAACATTACAAAGAGGTCTTAATACACATATATAGAACTTGTTTGATCTTATCTCTAATGAGCTGGCTAATAAGTTAAAACACCTTCCTCAAGAGCCATAAACCGATTCTTCAGTTTTATGGGATGAGCTGTAAAGCTGTGAGGCATAGTACAACTCATACCAGTGTTGTGTTCTTCATAGTCGTTGCTTGGTGTAATGACTTTTGTCTTCATAGCTGAGTGGGCTTCTTGGATGGGCTGAATGAGAGAGTTTGTTGTGTTGTCTGGTCCAAGACCAACTCCTCTGTTCTGCTTGTTCTGTTCTACACACTCTTATTCTACACTCTCATTGAAAAATACCACGAGTTACAGAGTCAGTGTTGTGTTTACTCTAAATCTTATTTCCAAAGATAAAAATAGAAAACGCATATTGTTTGGTTTGCTCTTTTATTTCATAAATATAATTTTGTAAAATTTTACCTCCTAGTTTGAAAACCAACCTCGGAGTAGGTTTCTAAGTATTGTGTGATTGAAAAAAAGGAAAATACCCAAATGATTGGCTCCCAAGGATTAGGCTTAGAACTCTCTATTTTGATTGGTGTCTTTTGACCAATTGACTTAGGTTATTTTAGTGCTTTTTCACCTTTACTCTTTCTTCAACCACCGTAATCACCACCGCAAATCCCTGCAAGTTACTATTCCGATCAAGCTTTTTACATTCAAAGAGAGTTTTCTCGAATTTTCTTTTGAGCTCTCTGATTATCTCAACGGGAACTTCTTGTTACCGGGGATAATTATTCGTTCCTTTTCTGTTTAGATCCTAATCTCCCTACGGTTTCTTCGGGGAAAATCTATGTTCGCAATGTCGACTCCGATTGATCAGGTGATGATGAAGATGACTTTAGAAGAAGATGAAGAACCCTTTGTTATGCCACATCTCCCAGAATATTACTCAAGTGAAAGAAACGCTCGAAGTTTGATAGGACGGCTCCTTAATCCGGACTGTCAAAAGATGGCGGATTTGATAAGAGATATGCCAAGTAAATGGTAACTTTATGAGAGGGTAAGTGGAATAGCCCTCTCCAAAGATCGTTTTCAATCCATCTTCAAATACGAGCAAGATCTGAATGGAGTTCTAGAGTAAGGAATACATACTTTCAATCACTGGTCCTTGGTATTGGTAGATAGATAGAAAAGCCACCACCTGATTATCTTCAATTTACGCCGGTATGGGTACAAATGAGAAATGTGCCTGTGAATCATTTCACAACAGCTGCTCTAAACTCTCTCGGTGAGTTTGCTGGTAGAGTAATTATGGTAGCTTTTGATCCAGAAAAAACGCAGATAAGAGATTATGTTCGTGTTAAAGTATGGTTAGATGTGAATAAACCTCTGAGGAGATTCAAAACGATAACTCTACCAACTGGAGAAGAAGTGAAAATCCTATATTCTTTCGAGAGAATCCAAAAAATATGTTACCATTGTCAGAGGCTCACTCACGAACAAGAGAAATGTCCTTAGTATCTAAACAAACAACCACCAACACAAGGTCAGAACATGTTTTCAGGTTCAAATAGCTGCGATAACCCTGCTACTTTATTTAAAGATTCGGATCCTTTGTTTAGTGTGATAAGAGAAGATCAAATTGGAACTCATCCAGCCACGGGAAGATCGAGAATTGCATCAGAAGTATTAGAAGGAATGCGACAATATTTAATGGTGGCAACAGGAGAAGAAAGGATCATTCGAGAGGAAAGAATCAAATCATCTCTACAGAGTCTTCAGAATGATCTTGTGGGGCAAAAAACCTTGCTTAGATTGGAACCGCCTCCTATAGTCACGAAAGATATTGACAAAGGAAAGGGCATTGTCTTTGATTTCCAAGACAAAGATGATCGAGAAAGAGAAAACAGAATGGATGTTGATGACAAGCTTATGTCTGCAGCTATAAGATCAAGCAGGACATACCTTCAAGATCCAAGGATGAACTCAAATCGATTTGAAGAAGGAACAATGGCATACATGTTGTCCTCATTTATATTTCACGCTAAAGGATCTCAGGGCAACAAAAATACAAACTTGTTGCCACATTCTGCGATTAAGGAGTTGTCAACGGAAAACAATGAGGATGCTGGATCATCAAAGAGTCGTGCTAAGAAGCACTATCAAAGGAAAAGATCTGGGAAGAATATAAGGAGCACAAAGAAAGAACCAGGTTTGACAAATCAAGCTGAAGTCTTAAAAGACGATGATGGCCCAGATGGTATTGGTGATAAGAAAAGACCACTTGAGAATGCTCACCTCAACGTAAGAATGGCCAAGCAGAAGATTGAAAAGGTGATCCCCCATGTGGGATCACCAAAGCAAAAATGAGCCTTTTGTCTTGGAATTGCCAAGGAGTGGGCAAGCCTCACGACTTGGTGATTCTTCGTCTCAAGGATTTGCGTAAAAAGCACTTCCCTGAGATTGTTTTTCTTATGGAAACTAAGAATAGGCGGAATGTTTTGGTTGACCTCCAAGTTTGGCTCGGGTATGATAATAATATATATATATATATATATATATATGGTAGAGCCCCAAGGTTTAGGAGGAGGTTTAGCTCTTATGTGGAAAAAAACAGTGGATGTTGACATTTTGTTTGTAAGCAAAAATATTATAGATTGTAAAGTGTCTTTTGGAGCCTGTTCTTTCTTTTTGTCGTGTATATACGGAGATCCTATAACTAGTAAAAAAACTTTTTTGTGGGAAAGAATATTAAGTATTGAGGTTTCTAGGAAAGGTGGTTGGTGTTGCATTGGTGATTTTAACGACATACTTCACAATGGAGAAAAAATAGGAGGTCCAAGTAGAAGTATGTCATCCGTTATACCTTTCCTAAACATGATTCAAGGTTTTCAGCTAAGTGAACTTCCCAGCCAAGGGAACTGTTTTACTTGGGGAGGAATGAGGAATAAAAAGTGGATTCAAAGTCGCTTGGACCGGTGCTTTGTGAACTCTCAATGGCTTGATACTTTCCCGGAAGCAAATCAAACATTTTTGGAAAAGACTGGGTCAGATCATAGACCGGTGCTGGTTCGGTTTTTGGCGAATCACGATGTACACAGAGGACATTTTCGGTTTGATAGAAGGTTGATTTACAAACCTCAAGTGAGAGAAACAATACAAAAAGTTTGGTACTCACAGAATCACTCATCCTCAGGTTCTCTCTTCTCAAAGCTCGGTTTATGCACGAAGGCAATAAGTCTATGGAAGAGAAACAATGCTTTCAATGCTAGAGAAAAAATCCATCACCTTCAAGAAGTTTTAGAAGAGGGACAATCCTTGGATTATCCCAACATAAAAAGATGTTTTACCTTCGAAAAGAATTGGTTGTGGCTTACAAGGAAGAAGAGACTTTTTGGAAACAAAAAAGCAAGGAGAGATGGTTAAAAGATGGAGATAGGAACACTAAATTTTATCATGAATCGGTGAAAATTTCATTGTGAAATTAAAAGATAGCAGGGGTAATTTCCAGAGAGCAGAAGCATCCAAAGGCGATATAGCAGCCAAGTATTTCACTGATTTGTTTACTTCCTCTATTGATTATGACTACAGCAGGTTCTTTTCTGGCTACCAAGCGAAAGTTACACCGAGCATGAATCAGTTACTCATCGAACCTGTAACAAAAGAGGAAGTTAAAAAAGCGGTTGTTGAGATAAAGGCATCTAGTGCCCCAGGGCCCGATGGCATGTCTGGTCTGTTTTATCAGTGATACTGGGATGTAGTCGGACCACAAGTTACTGCCGAGATACAGAGCTTTTTCTGTGAGGGAGTGTTTCCACAAGAATGGAATTACACGCATTTATTCTTATTGCATAAGAAAACCAATCCTGAAGAGATGAAAGATTTGAGGCCAATAAGTCTTTGTTCCACGGTTTACAAGATCATAGCTAAGATTTTGGTTTGGAGACTTAAGTTGTTGCTTCAAGACATTGTGTCGCCGACTCAATCAGCCTTTGTACCTGAAAGATTAATCTCCGATAATATCTTAATCGCTCGCGAAGTGGTTTATAGTCTTAGGACTCATGCGGGGATATCAAAGGAATATATGGCGATTAAATCGGATATGTCCAAGGCATATGATAGGGTCGAATGGACATACTTGGAAGCTTTACTCAAGGCTATGGGTTTTCACGAGAAATGGATTTGTTGGATTATGCTATGTGTCTCAACGATAACATTCTTCGTTCTTATCAATGATCAAACATTCGGTATGATCCATCCTCGACGTGGACTTAGACAAGGCGATCCCTTATCTCTGTTCCTTTTCGCGTTATGTACTGAGGGACTCTCGCATATGCTTAATATGGCTCAAAGAGATGGATCAATTACGGGTATAAGATTCTCGGACACAAGACCTGCAATCCATCATCTTCTATACGCGGATGATAGTCTTCTCATTTGGCTAAAGAGAATCAATGCTTAAAACTAATCCAGGTGCTTGACGTGTATGAACAAGCGACGAGACAAAAAGTCAACATTGACAAATCTTCAATCACCTTTGGTAATAAAGTTGAGGATGATCGAAAACTCAAGTGCCAACAACTGATGAATATCTTTAGCGAAGGAGGAGCAGGGAGTTATCTCGGGTTACCCGAATGTTTCAGTGGTTCGAAAACTGAAATGATGGCGTACATCCATTCGAAGCTCAAAAATAGAATGTCGGGATGGTTCTCATGTTTGCTTTCTCAAGGCGGAAAAGAGATATTGATCAAATCAATCGCAATGGCGATGCCAATATACGCAATGTCCATTTTCAGACTTCCCAAAGCCACAATCACAGCCTTGACATCGGCAATTGCTGAGTTCTGGTGGCAATCCTTAGAGGAAAAAAAGAAAATTCATTGGATTAGTTGGGAACGAATGTGTTTGTCTAAAAAGGATGGCGGTTTTGGATTCAAAGACCTCGAATGTTTCAATCAAGCCTTATTAGCAAAGCAAGCGTGGAGGCTTATTCAAAACAAAGATTCCTTAGTTGTCATGTTTTTACAAAGCAGGTATTATCCTACTTCAAATTTCTTAGAAGCGAACACTGGATCACGATCATCTTTCGCTTGGAGAAGTCTCGTTCACGGAAGAGAATTGCTTCTAAAAGGTTTGAAAATAAGAGTAGGAAATGGACAAAACCTGTGTGTTTGGGCATATACGTGGATATTTGATGGTAATAGAAGAAGGATACCACTTATTAAGAATCCCATGATTAATATAGATTTAAAAGTGCATGAATTGATTGATTTGGCAACACGAAGGTGGGATGAAGATGCTCTACATGAACACTTCTTCCTGGAAGATGTTCGACTCATTCTAAAACATCAACTTGTGACTTGCCAAGAGGATTCGTGGACATGGATGCATAACAAAGGGGGTGTATACTCGGTTAAAACTGGTTACAAAGTGGCTTTCAATATAAAGAATGCAGAACTGATCAAGGAATCAACAGTACTACCTTCTCTAAATTCACTCAAAGAAAAGGTTTGGACTCTCCTCACTGCTCCAAAAATCAAAACGTTCATTTGGAAAGCGATAAGCGGAGCACTACTGGTGGCTAACAGATTAAACATGAGAGGAATGAGGATTGATGAAACGTGTCAGATATGTGGTTTTGGTTGTGAATCGATCAACCATATCTTGTTTACTTGTCACTATGCTCGACAGATATGGGCCGAATATGGATTTCCTCAGCCTCCAGGTGGATTTAGATCAAACTCATTGTACTCAAACATTGTTTATCTTTTTCAGATAGGAAAACAGAGCAGGTGGCCTAAAGAAACAACTCGAGCCTTTCCATGGATATTATGGACTATTTGGAAAAACAGAAACAGCTTATGTTTTGAAGGCAAAAGGTTTGACATTCATGAAACCATCCAAAAGATTAATGAGGAAACCGAGCTTTGGTATTTAACGCAATCGGTCGATGAAGTGGAAGTGGAGAACACTCCAAACGCACGAAATGTTGATCCAAAATGGTGGACTCCTCCTCAACCACCATGGATAAAATGTAATATAGGTGTGAGTTGGAAAAAGAACAAGCAAATTTCAGGTGCTAGTTGGATGTTGAGAGATCATTATGGTGAAGTGATTATACATAGTAGGCGAGCCTTTTGCAATGTATCATCATTGGCTCAAACTTTCTTTTTGACATTGCAATGGACTTTTCTCACTGTCTCTCAACACGGAGTCAACAGAGTCATCTTCGAGTCTGAAGTTTCAGATCTTACGAAAGCAGCAAATCATCCAAAAGAGTGGATTTCTCTTGGTTAAAATTTTAGAAATGGTATTGCTGCTAAACAACTTCCCGGAATGGAGATTACAACTAACTTCGAGGGATTTAAATAGAGGAGCTTTTCTCATAGCTCAAAGCATTACAAAGAACATGAGGCTTTCATCGTACGTGCAAACAGGTCCTCCATCATGGTTAATTGATCTTTTTGACAATGAGAAAATCATCTCCTCTGTTCGATATCTTGTTGACTCATTTTTTGGTTTTTGGCTGCTTACAAGGAGCAACTATAGTTCACTGGTAAAGCAAAGCTTTGGCTCTCCGTAATTACAATTATTTATCATCTTATCAGAAGGGAAAAAAAAAAAAAAAGAACTCATACATATTTTTTGTTGCACTTTGCCGCATCCAGTTACTACAGCTTTCGTCGTCTTTAACGAAATATAGTTCTCTCTCTCATTTTGCTAGAAGTTATTTTCCCTCTCTCTCTCTCTCTCTCTCTCTCTCTCTCTCTCTCTCTCTCTCTCCATCGTCAAAGCTTATCTTTTGCTTCCTGAGATTTGGTGAGATTAGGTTGAAGCTTTTCGAATTTCGTACTTCTTAGATCTGTAATTGAATCTTCTTGCCGCATTCAAATGTTGATTTTACGAATTGGGGGGGGTTTGTGATTGGAACCGGTTAGGCGATTGGGAGGTGTTTGTCCCCGATTTAGAGATTCAACTTTTGTCTTCGTTAATCTCATTGTTGCTAATCGAATGTTTTTGACTTAGATGGCTCCGGTTGGTCCTCGATCCGGTGATGCGATCTTCTCCAGCATCGATCGTGTGGTAAATTGAATTTGTGATTCATATGCTTCTTTCTGGTTTGTGATCGATAATTCATAGTAGTATCTGCCTCTATCTATTTATGCTGCATTTTGCTTTCGTATGCGTTGGGATTTGTAAAGATTTTGACTAGCATACTTGAAGCCGATTCCGAATCTTTTGATTCAGTTTTGTATCTGATCAACTTGTAGAACGCGGAGTTGTTCACATTGACGTATGGTGCGATTGTGCGTCAGTTGCTTACTGACCTCGAAGAAGTCGAGGAAGTTAACAAACAGCTTGATCAAATGTATTCCTTCTCTTCCCATGGCATTTCAACTTGATCACAGCTCTTGTTTCTCATTCGTAGTGTTGTAGAAGTTAATAAAGCATTGGACTTTCAGGAACATACTGATGAGTCTTCGATTATCTTACAACTGTGGGAACCTGACCTCTTTATCCTTATCTTTCTGTTCATTTTTCTGCAGGGGATATAACATCGGGATCCGACTTATTGATGAGTTTCTAGCCAAATCTGGTGTTTCCAGATGTGTTGATTTCAGGGAAACTGCTGAAATGATCGCCAAGGTTTGCCATTTCTGTTGACTTTACTTGTTTAGTACTATGAGATTTCATAGTTTTTGAAGCCTCCTGGGAATCAAAGAAACAGATATTACACTGCGAGTTATATGAATCTTCATTCCGTGTGCTACTATATGTTAACTTAAAATATCTAACTAGAACCTGGCTAAAAGAATATTTTAATGTTAAGGATATATATATATTCTTACGTTTTATCATACAGTATTGAGAAGCAGTGACGTGGTTTTTTTCTTCTTTTTGCGTTATTACACAGGTGGGTTTCAAGATGTTCTTGGGGGTCACAGCATCAGTGTCAAGCTGGGACGCCGAAGGGACTTGCTGCAGTATAATCTTGGAGGACAATCCGCTTGTTGATTTCGTGGAGCTTCCGGATACTTGCCAAGGTCTTTACTACTGTAATGTGTTAAGTGGAGTCATTAGAGGAGCTTTGGAAATGGTTAGTTAGTCTACCCTTTTCTTCGAGCTCCATTATCAGTTGTAGATCGGAACTTGTTTGGGCTCTGTGTTAATGTTCTCTTGTTTTCTTTGTCCGAACAATGATTAGGTGTCAATGAAGACGGAAGTGACGTGGATGCGTGATGCACTTCGAGGGGATGATGCTTATGAGTTGCAGGTGAAACTACTGAAGCAAGTCGCAGAGGAGTACCCTTACAAGGATGATGAATAAAAGTTTCTCAATCTCACTTATCTTCACTATTCCACAAAGAGAAACTAATTACAATTTGCAGTCTCTTTCTGGTTCTGCATCATTTTTAGTTTTGTTTTCCCGGAAGATACAAACTTTTAAAGCTATTAAACTAAGTACTGCTTTATGTTTAAACCATTAAGTCATAGATTAATTTGAGAAGAGTCACTGAAATCCAATCGTAGATAAATATCGGAGTTTAGATTCAAACTTTGGAATGTGTGTATGTGTACCCTGTAAGACGACAGTAGAATATAGTTTCGGCACATTCCATTGCTTACTGTAATACTGAAAATATCATTGTGTTAAAAATCAGTCTCTGTGGAAAATATGGGATCTAATCACTAGAATAAGATCAGACTGTTATATTGCATTGTCTGAATAGTGTTTCTCTTTATGCCTCTGGTCTCAAGGCTACATTTCAATAGCTTTTAAGAGATCTAGGAGTATCCCTGCGCGTGGTCGTGATTTGTTGGAAGTTCTCAATATTAAGGTGTGGTTTGTTTTGGTTGTTTATTTTTATTTTTATTTTGTTTTAAGAGTGTCTAATGTTTAAAAGTTAAGTAATTTGAATATATATGTTGTAGCAAAATGTAAATGTTTTAAAATTTTAAAACATGTTCAATAGGGATAGCACTTTCAGAGATAACCACATGAATGAAAGTGTTTCGGCTAAATAAGTTGATTTTGTAATGTTGAGATGCTTGTTGGTGTCCATATTTTCCTTTATAGAAGGTTTCATGTGTTTTTTCATGTAGTAAGAATGTTGTTCTCTCTGTTGGGGTGTCTTTGGTAATCTGCAAATGTTAGCAAATGTCTCTTTATTTTTAGTTATAGGTCATGTTTGTTTAGTTGTCTTTATGCACATTAGCGTATTCAATATTTTTTTACCTGGTGTTATGAAGCGATTGTCGATCCTCTTCTCGTATGTGACATGCAGTGTATGTTATATTGTTCAGTTTTTTTCATCAAATATTGTGTACATATTCTCGTTGGTAATTCGTTATCAATTTCTTTGTAGATGATATTCTTAACACTCTCTTCTGGTTCTTTATCTCCTTGTAAGATGTGTAGCCTTTGTCTGGTTGAGACTTTTGAAAGCACAACATAAAGTTTTCCATCACTGAAGACTGGTATGGGCAAGTATAGGAGTATTTGTTTTAAGCTTTTCCCTTGACTTTTTTTATAGTCATCACGTAGCAAGCCATGATTGAGAATTGACGTCTATGTAGTGTGAATGTGTGATTTGTTTTAGTTGGTGAGAGAATAATCTTTGGTATTATGACCTTCTAGCTGGCATTTGTCTTGTGATTCTTGTTCTTCAATTACCCTCTCGCACAGTTGTGTGATAGTTAACCTTGTCCTGTTGCATAGTCCTTCTCTTTGGTTTATGTTCCTTATGAGCATAATTGGCACGCCTATTTTGAGCTTGAGCTTATGTGTTGGGAGTCCGGGAAACTCCAACGAGTTGAAATACTCAGTAGGGTAATTTTTTTCCCATTTTGTTCGTTATTGGGTTTGTTTCTATTATATTTTGTAATTGTTATCAAGAGAATGATGGTGGTAACCATTAAATACCTTTTTTGGTTAATTTTGGAAATGAGTGGAAGGCTTATACGACGTCAGGTTTAATTGGTATAGCTAATTGAAAACGCGAAATAGTTCGAAGTAAGTGTATGAGATAAATGTGTAGTTCTAGTGTTTTTGTTGTTTTCGTCTCTTAGGATTGGGACCTCTTTCTTTTTTCAGCGCCAATTTGTCTACTCTAGTGTGATTCGAGCTTGTGTCACTACTATGAAACAATTCTAAATTAATTTGTATTTTTCAAAATTTTGATATATTGCTTTCCATAAAAAGCTATTTTGATAATTGGTTGAAGGAGATGATAATATTTGAATGTATGTTCTCTTATATATCATTATCTAAATGTAAACGTTAAATTTGTCTTGGGAAATTTTAAAGATAAATTACAATCAATATACAAACAACAACGATTAATTAAATTTGAATTTGTTAAAAGAACCAAATTACATTTCACGTATCTCTGATTTTTTTCTTTTTTATTTATATCACAAAAGGGGAGAATTTTTGCAAAAACTTATTTTATTTTATTATTAATTTTTTTAGACTTCCGCAAACTTAAATCATATTTTGGTTGTACTTTTAAAAAGTGCATCCAATTTTTAATATATTTTTTTGATATATGACATATATTTAAAGATATTGTATAGATAATTTATGTTTAGTTATTTCTTTGTAAATTGATAATAGCAGTGTGCACATTTTTCCCTATTGTATTTGAATAAAATATGTATTTTAGTAATTTGACATTTGGTCCAATACAAAAGTTACTATGAATTATTTTGGTCATCCTCACTTTTTCATTTCTCTTTCTACCTTTTATGTCGTTGTTAAAGTAAATATTATGAAAATGGGTTTCCACTCTTCGACTCTCCTCTTTCCTTCATCAACCTTCGCTTCTTTTTCCTCTCATCCTCTTCATCCTTATTCTCCCAATCAATTTTCTCCATATTTTCACCGACCAAGCAAGAGAGAACCCAAACTCGCCTTCATGATGTTAAGTCTCAATCGAAAAAGAAGTTCTCGAAACTGAGTGTGATTGGAAGTTCTCTTGCCTTTTTCCTTTCTATTTTTTCTTATCACTTTTTCATATATAAGTGAGTGTGATTGTTAAACATAACACTCAAGGAATATGTTTGCTAATTAAAACCAAACGTAAATAATTTTTTTTCAGGTACCATTATATAGATGATAGGTTTCTTGTTAGTTACTTGTAATCATTTTTGGAGTAAAGTAATTGTGAGTAGCAAGGTCATAAACTTTTTTACCCTAGAGACAGTTTTGGTCACCTTTCATTTCTGTTAACAAAAAATGTTAGGAGTTTTGAGAAATTTATATAGCATCGTGGCTTGTAAACGGAACACATACTTGTGTACTCATTTTTAAAAGCTAACTCATCATTATTTACATCTACTCCTTTTATTAGGTTAGATAAGCGGGGCCCACCATTACTGACATTTTTGTTTTTCCACGAACACTTCTTTTATATTTCACAGTCAAAGGAAACCTACATTTAAACTTTTGAGATTCTATATATAAGCGAAATCAAACTGTGATTGAATGGTAATGATGTGTGTTACTTTTTGAGATGCTTGTGTTCTGCAATATCGATAAACTTTTTCAATTAATAAGAGAGGAACCACACATGATTAAGGAATATCTCAAAGATTTATTCATGATGTATAGTTCAAAATCTTACACATCGAACAATCTTTAATTTAAAAATGGTTTAGAATAATTAGAATTAAAACCTTAGAAATCAAAAGCAATAGAAGTAAGAAACCATACGTACTAAGCATATAATGTCGTTTTACCCATAAAGGGTAAAGCAGAGGATTTTCAGAGGTTACTGAACTGTCTAAGGCAAGCGAATTTATTACATGCCACAATGGTTATTGGCTGCTATATACTTGTCCAACAGTATCCGTAGCCAATGAAACTTCAGAAGAAATTTTAAATTCTCCAATATCCTCCCACACAAATTACACACCCTGCAAAAACACATACATATGTGAATTTACAATGACATTATATAAATATTAACATTGCTATAAAGTGGTTTGGGTCTGTAAAGTAAATTCTTTTGATTAACTATATCTTCTTCTTTTTTTAATGAAATTCATTTCATCAAACAAATACACACGATGTAGGTACAATCATGTGATCCTCTGTTTTAATATGAGAAACTGAGACATATTTCTGCAGGGATTTTACCTGGAGGAAGGATAACTTTTGCATTCTCCTTCGCTTTCAACTCTTTACTCTGTTTTTCTTTTTCTATTTGAACTCTTACTCCATCATCAATTTGTTCAATGTACTATGTATCTTCTCTAAATCTTTGTTATGTTTTCTGTTCTTGTTCCTATGCTAAAAGGATCACCAAGTTTGATTAAAAAAAAGTCATAAATGGTATTATCCAACCTAAGATTTGTCCCGCTTCCTTCGAAAACAAAAAGGGTGGCATTATCTTATAACATTATGTTGCGCCATGCGATAAATCATAATCTATATATAACTATATACACATTTTTCCTGCACCATTGTATATCATATGATTCACGAAGTTGACTTTGGAATCTTTATACATCGATTAAATTTTATTCCTCCCTTCTTTTAATGAGAGGCACAAAATTAAATAAAGTCTAAAAAAGTCCATTCAAATTCTTGGATGTTGTTGATGCTTCTTTTCTTTTAATTTCTATATAGTATAGTATAATATACAATCCTATACGTGATTTATTTAGTAAAAGAAACATATGATAGGTTCATGAGATACTGCGAGGAAAAAAAAAAGGTTCATGAGATACTAAGCTTCGGACCACTAATCAAGTCATCACCTTGACTATATTACACGCAAATATCATTATTTCTTTCATATTGATCCTCTTTTTATTGCTTAGGATTGTTGTTAATTGCTTTGACATTGATCTCAAAAATAAACATACAATTGAATTAAGAAGTAAAGCATAATCGTTACTTTCCAGTTTCCACGCTTAACACACAAACATCATCGTTTACCCATATAATGAATCGATTAGATCAAATCCTTTTCGGCTGATTTGAGAAGCTACGGTGGTGCGACCTTCTCTGTTTGCGTTCTCCAAGCTATCTCCAATCTGATTTAGAGAAGTCATGATTTTGTCTATGTTTTTGTATAACACTGGATTATTCGACGATTTAGAGACAACGAAGACGCGTACCTTTGAATCGAGGAGGAACAGTTCGTAGCCCATGAAGAGATTCCCAAGCTTGAAAATGTGTAGACGTTGCAGCTGCATTATTGATAACAAAACACAGCTGAAGATTCCATTTGCCATTGAGATGACAATTAGCTTTGGTAATGGAAAAATACATGTGGTCTCTTTTACAACAAAAGTAGAACTTTATAAAGAAACCAAGTAAAAGGCCTTTTCATTTAACTAAAATGGACCACACTGCTTCATACTTTCTTCCTTTTTACAATGAAAAATCAAACAACTGACAACATTCGAAGCATATAGAAGATATATTTTCTTGGATAAGAAGAAGCTAGCCCCAAATTGGAAAAAAAAAAAACAGAACAAACATTTTCATGTTTTCACAATCTCAGGGACGTCGTAAGAGTCTAGTCTTCTTGTGTTAGCCACAATCTGAGAAACATTTTGTCAATTTTTCAGGAAAATTCAAATGTGCTTATGAGAGTAACAGAAATTGTGTAATGAGAGATAAAGAGAGACTTACATTCCACAATCTGAGAAACATTTTGTCAACTTTCCAGGGAAATTCAAATGTGTTTATGATGAGTAACAGCAATTGTGTAATGAGAGATAAAGAGAGACTTACATTCATTTGCTTCAGAATCATCCTCTTCGATCTTCTAGCAGGTCTTTCCCCAGTTAAAGCTGAGAAATCCTCTTCGATTTTTGTTCTCAACAAAGGGAAAAATCGAAACCATAACTAATAGACCCCATAAGAAAGTATGTGAATCGATAACAATTACTCACTCTTTTTACTATCCCAAAGTAAAGCCAAATGCCTCTAATTCGAGTTGGGTGATAACGATTTCTCACTCTTTTAGCCTTTGCAGGTTGGTTCATGGTGGCGTGGCTCTCGGGAATTTCTGTAGTTTATTAGTGATGAGGTTTAGTGAGGTGTGGGTGTCTTTATAAGCTGCGTGAGGAGAGCTGTAATTGCCGCAGTGATTGTCATGGGAGACGCTAACGGTCGAATAGTTGTACAGTCTCGGTGGGAAGATGGAGAATCTAATGGGAATCTAATTTTGCGAAACCGATGAGAAAGTATGGGGACGAAGTGGGAGGTCAGTTAGGAGCGTGGAGGAGAAACGGTGGTGACAGGAAGACGAAGCTATTCTTGTTTGGAAAATGGTCTTCATTGGCATTTGGCCCATAACGCCGAATCAGGACGAAGGTGGGCTTCTTCGAGGCTTTTTCACTTACCGAACTGAGCTTAAAAAGGAGTGTAAGTGACGTGGCTGATGGAGGAGAGTTTCACATTTTGCTTATGTGGATAGGATGAGAGTGTAGGTGACGTGGCTAGGGGTTTGTTCCGCGCTACGCGCGGATTATGTGTATATATATTGTTATTTTAGAAGTTGTTATTGGAATTTGGCTTCGAAATATAGATTTCAGTTTTCACTCAATTTCATTTTGTTTCTATAAATTATATGCAAGGATTTGAAATAGCGGAGAGTGTGACTGTGTGGGTAAGTGTTAAGGTGTGGATAAATGTTAATAATAGATTTGTCCTTTCTGATTCTACTATTATTTACACACAATAATTTTTTTAATATCTTGTGTTGGGTTTATGCAGCCGTTTTCTCTGATTTTTTACTCTTGTTTGTTGTTTTTTTTATGAAGTCATTGCAGTTATGAAAGTAAAATTATTTTACTGGGTTACTTTAAGCAACAATCTTTCTAAATTGTTTTGATATTATTAATTTATTTGGATTGGTTGCTCAGCTCAAATTTATTTGTATCAGCAAAAAACTAAATTTTAAAATTAAGATGTATGCATCTTCTGTATACCTTCT
>OVAN01003412.1:0-29232 GCA_900406275.1 Anastatica hierochuntica
TTGTGAGTCTAAATCCTGATTAGAGTAGATCTTATCATTCCTGGCTTTCCAAATATACCAAAGGACCCACGGATAGCTAATACATTAGTTAGTCAAATCTTGTAAGATTTCCTTTTTTTTAGCCAGATTCCATGAATACTAAATATATTAAAATCATATTCTATTCTGGTGTTAAATTACTTGACCAAAACACCATCACGAAAGATTTATTCCCGATTAGACTGTTCTAAAAAAATAATAATAATGCAGATATGTAATTTATAATACCGCAAGGTGAAACGAGAAGCTCAAATCAAATCAAAATTTGAAAGGAATTAATTAGGAGTGGAAAAAAAAAGAATCTGTGCAAACTCGAAAACACCTTTTCCTACGTCCATGTCTTTCCGCCATGGAAATTATGACATCTGTTGATAAGCTTCTATCATCAAATTTATCACACCTCTTCAGTTTCTAGGGTTTCCTTCTCTCTCAAAATCCTCTCACCCCTTTTCGCCAACCAGTTTCTCAATTCCAAATTTAGGGTTTGTAATTGCGATTCTACTTCAATTCTCCTGAAGTTCCGTCAAATTTGGTTTCAAAGGTACGAACTTTCTTCAGATTTAGTATCAGCCGATGATTAGATATTGATAATTGGATCTTTGACTTTCTTTCTGAATTGCTCGAATTGTGTTCGCTCTCTGAAATTAGGTTTTTACTTGATCTGAAAAGCTCGAAATCGTACGCGTCTTGTTTCGTTTCGAGCACGATTGTATCCAGAAAGTGTTTTAATTTGTGGGTTAAGATCAATCAAAAGAGTCAAAAGGTTTACTACTTGTTACTGGGTTTTCTGTAATGGACGACGGTGAGGTTGAGTTCTCGAATCAGGAAGCGTTTTCAAATTCGAACATGGCTGAGTTTCCGCCCAGTAACTGTTCGATGGATTCCTTCTTCGATGAGCTTCTCAGGGATTCTTGTACTCACACTCACACATGTAATCCTCCTGGACCAGAGAACACACATACTCACACATGTCTCCATGTGCACACTAAGATCCTTCCTGCTCAGAGCGACGACAAAGTATCTACCGATGATACATCTGAATCTTCAGGGAAGAAGAGCAAAAAGAGACCTTTGGGGAACAGAGAAGCTGTTAGGAAGTATAGGGAGAAGAAGAAGGCTAAAGCGGCTTCTCTGGAGGATGAAGTCATCAGGCTTAGGGCGGTGAATAATCAGCTGTTGAAGAGGTTGCAAGGTCAAGCCGCATTGGAAGCTGAGGTTACGAGGCTCAAATGTTTGCTTGTGGATATAAGAGGAAGAATAGAAGGAGAGATTGGTGCATTCCCGTATCAAAAACCTCCTGCGGTTACAAACACTCCCTTCTCATTCATGATGAATCCTTGCAATATGCCATGCGATATAGACAACTTGTACTGCCTTCAAAATGGGAACAACGGAGAAGGTACATCGGTGAATGAGCAAGGGCTAAATGGTTGTGAGTTTGACCAGCAACAATGCTTGGGTAATCAGAATTTAACTGGCAAGGAGATCCCTGTCTGTAGTAATGGAAATGGAACATTCAGTGTCGATGCATCCAGCGCTAATAAGAGAAAAGGTGAATTGTAATACCTTAATTTCACTTTGCTAAAACTTTTATATTAGATGTCTAGTGAGCTATATCTTTATACGGTTGTCGCACCTCCCTTATCACCTCCATATGTTCAATTGTTTACTTGCCCTGATATTGGTCAATTCTTGGTTCAATTACGGTATGTGAACCTTCGTTATTTCTGAGGCTCTTTTAACTTTTTTTTAACGTTTACTTTGCATATATTATTAGTTTATGAACTCATAGTATCTGCTCTTGCAACAGGTGGGAATGGGACTCGTGCGGCGAAAGCAGTTTGAATGATCATCCATCATCTAGTCCTATCCATTTTCACAAGGGTAGTTAAAGTTCTAATAAGTTTGAAGGATCATCCATCAACTGCATCACCACCAGCTTCCCCCATGTCACTTTGTGCTATTATCATTTTTTTGATCTCTTTTCCTATTATGTCATTGCATCTTTATGTAGAGCTCATCGAAGCTTTCTGCAAGACTGGTTAATATTTAAATCGTATTTGCCGATGTTCTTGCCATTTGTTTTTGTACTTTATAATAGCTTATTTTCAAACTTCTTGTAGAAGAGATTTGAGTGTTGTCTTTGAAAATTTTTTTGGAGAATCCCATTTGAGGATTAGTAACAAGATCCCTTTTTTTCTTCTTGCTCTCAAAATCACTTATAGCTTTGGGAGTTTTACTATTCTTTAGGAGAATTTGGTTACAATATTTGATCCGAGCGTCTCTAGTTACAAATTTGCATTGCAACAAGAGTCTGTCTAAAGTAAAACCTTCAATTCCAAAACATGACACATTAACAGATAGAAACGGTTTAAGTTATCACTTTGATACAAACTCAAAGCTCGTCTGTTTGAAATTAACTCAACCACGAAATAAGTTTTAGGCGGTTAGAGAACCAAATTGTTCTTAATTTTCTTTGGCCTGTTATGCATCTTGTTTGATGTCTTCGCCGGCCTCAGCATCATCTTCATCGCGATAGATGTTTTCCGCCATCTGCCACACCTGAAGACTGTTGTCCTCACCTACGCTTGCAATGACCCAAGGGTCATTTTCATTCCACGCAAAGTCTGATATCTTAGCCTTGTGGCCTCCGTGAGAGAAGAGTAACTCCGGGGGACCATCTTCTGCATCTAACTCTATCTCAACCTGCTCTTCTCCAACCCTGTTTACCCCCAAAAAGAAGCCTTTATATTCAACTTTGAAAAATCTTAAGATTACAACTTTTAAAATATCGCAAAGGAGATGATGATACCTGTTTAGGTCCCATACCATCAGCCTTCTGTCCTCACCGGAAGATGCGAGCACTGTTTCATGATTCGGATCCCATTCCACCTGGAAAACCTCTCCCCTGTAATCAAAGCCTTTCAATAAAAGGGTGGATTTGACACAGTTACTCAGTGCACAGGTATCAATATTTGGTTCCGACACTATATTTTTAGCCTGGAAGATGTGAGAAAATGTAAGGGAACATACTCGTGGCTGCTCAAGACGTGCAATGGCGTATTCAGCTTCCGGAGGTCAAACAAGGCAACAGTGGAGTCTGAGGAAGCTGTGGCTAAAATCCATTCGTTGAAGGGATTGAAAGACAGATAGTTCACCTGAGAAACAGAAGAAAGTATGTTCAAACAAAATGCAGCCTTAAGAGGGCTTTGCTAGCAAGGTTGGAATCTTTGCTTGAGAGACTATGTATGCAATTTAGTATCTGATCAGTGACTATCAGTTGCCCACAAATACAGGACATACGGGCTTGCGTTATCAAACCTCAGTCATTTAAGTTAACATTGTTTTAAACATGCAGAGATGGCAAAGCTGGTTTCTACCTCTCTTTCATGAACTTTCACTTGTTGTTGCATCAGGTTTGTCCGAATGTCCCATATCACTAACCGACCATCATCACCCCCAGACCCAAAAAGGTTCTCGTTTTTCATGTGCCATGATACATCTTCGATAACACTTTCATGTCCCTAAAACCATACCAAAAGTGTAAAATCAGATGCATGAAACCTCATCTTCTGAAAATAAGAGAAAGATAACCACAGTGTTGATCCACTTACCACATACGAAACCATTGCAGCCAGAACTTTATCTTGCGGTATAGCTGAAACATCCCAAAGGCAGATCTTCTGGTCCTGTGAACCGCTAAGAAGATAACCCTCCTTGAATGGACTCCAAGACAATCCATACCCTTCTTTGTCATGTCCCACTAGCCTCAGATCAGGATCACACTCACTTGTTTGGGGCGTTGCAGCATGTTTGGCGAAATCAAACAAAAACACTTCACACCCACTGGTCTTAGCAGCAACAAGCGTCGGCTTTTGGGGCATGCACCGTGCTCTGTTCACTTCTCCATCAACACGTATTTTCTGCCTAATCTCCACCTACAACAAAACGGATAGTTAAACAAACATGGACTAGTAGGATATATAAAAGTTTCTTTTGCCTAAAGCAGACATTCTTATACACTAAATAATGAAAGCTTTGAATTTTATATCAAAGAAACTAAAGCACATTAATCTTGTCAATCGCATTTTGAGAAGACAAAAACAAGGTTTTATCAGAAATGGAAATATCCAAGTTCGTACCCGGCACTTTAAGCTAGTAATTTTATCGAACATATGGTGCGCGTTAGACACGAGCTACGAACATTGCCAAAAAAAATGGGAATCTCCATGAGTCAAATACCTTAGGGATCACGGGATCCTGATTTTTTCCGCCTAGCCCAGGTTCGGCGTCGGCTTTAGGGATAACGGCGTCGGCTACCATGAGGAAATCTTGAGCATCACCGGAAGTATGAGTTCCGAGTATAAGCTTGTGGACGCTGAAGTAAGGATCCGCCGCATAGGGACTCGGTGTTGATGGAACCCAATGGACGGTGAGAGACGGCCATTCGAGCGGGTGAGAGATCAAAAGGTCATAGAGAAATGGTGTGTTCTTCTTCCACACAGAGAAATCCTCCATCACCTGATCCATTCCCGCATCCCCCTTACCTTCATCTGCCATCTCTAGCTCTCTCTCTCTCTCTTTCTCTCCCTCTCTCCTCCTCCTTTTCCTTCTCTATCTCTCTCTCTGAGGGTTTTCTAATCTATTTTCCCGCCAGAAAGAGGCTGAGAAACTTGGCGGTCTAATTGCAGAAACGAGTTGTCATGCTGTTTACGTTTTTTACAAATGAACGCTATGCTGTTTAATTGTTGCGAAACTAGCACGCATGTGCCTTTGTATTAGTAGTAACCAGTAAGTCTCTTGTAAATGTATTGCCTAGAAAAAATCAGAAACTTATTTTGCTTATTGTAGTAAATGTTGGATACAGAGATGAAAGATAGCAACAGGAGTGTGTGCTCATACATCTACTCAAGGGTTACAAAGAATTTGTTACCACCAATTCAAGAATTGAGTTAACTATAACTTCAGGGCTTAGAACCACACTGATTTTGAATATCTTTTCACTGTCATCATCTGCTTGAAGCAAATCAAACTGAGACTGGAGAAGCGCTGGAGGCATGAAATGTTCTCCTTCAGATGCTCTCTTTTGTAACCGAGCAGAGATCACCTCTGCATTACCTTCCAGTAATACAAACTTCACCTTGCAACTCGAATAGCTTCCCGGTTTGTAATCAGGGTCAGCGCCTCTCAAAATCTCTCTATATTGTTTTCTCAATGAAGAACATGCGAGAACAACGGTTTCTCCATTGAGTAAACGTGTTCGCAAACTCTCCTGTATTTTTCCGAGCCATGGCATTCGGTCTTCATCTGAAAGAGGAATGCCTTGGCGCATCTTATCTGGTTATTTACCACAAAGCAAGTGTTCAAAACTGAAGAAAAGAACCTTCCGATTTCGTCAAATGTATAATGATTTACCTCTGTTTGAAAGAGAGTGAAAATCATCGGCATCAAGAAAATCACAAGAAAGAGTTTCTCCCAACATCTTACCTATGGTACTAACGACGAAGACAACAAGCAAATGCGATCTTACCATCGTTTCTCCATATCAAAGAGGATTTAAACTAAAACAAGAACAACTTACGATTTCCCTGCTCC
Organism: Anastatica hierochuntica; assembly: GCA_900406275.1. Lineage (NCBI taxonomy): Eukaryota > Viridiplantae > Streptophyta > Magnoliopsida > Brassicales > Brassicaceae > Anastatica > Anastatica hierochuntica. Next base: position 5,635 of record OVAN01003412.1, read on the forward strand.
GCTTACGCCCATAATTACAATGACTTTGCCTATCACTATGATGAATACACAAGAATGTGTTCAAAACAGATTAGAACATTTGACAAAAATGCTCCATGAGTACATGTTTGAAGCTTACCGTCATTTTTCGCTGACGACATGCCTGATAAAAACAGGGTTTGGTTGGTTGGTTCTTGAAGAAATAAAAATCTGTGAGCAAGAAAAACAACAAACATATCCATATCTCTCAAATCTTAGCTTATAAAATAGTATCTATGCAAAACACATAAGCTCTTGAAACTAAGCTTATAAACCAGAATTTCACAAGAGTTCTATAATACTGGTTACAGTATCTAATAATCAATCAACTCTCAACAATGTCCACATTGACTTCATCTCAAGCAATGTTTTCATAAGAAAAATCATGGGAAAATGAAATCTGAAACATTTTTTTCCTAAGCAAGATTCAAAATTAGGCCTTCTCTGAGAGATCATTTGTTAACTGACGAATTTTAAACATAACACAAAACACTTACTGATTGGAGTCTTGATCAAAGACAAAATCGATGGAGAAAAGAAAACCAAACTAGAAAAATTTGTGAAGGATATCGGACTCAAAAACAAAAAATTAGGGGAGTTTGATGAATAAAAATAAGCAAGATTTGGCAGAGAGATGAAGAAAGACGATACTTTTGCAGAGAGATTTGAAGAAGACAATCAGAACAAAAGATGAAATTGATTATGTTAGGTTGGAAGAATTTACTTACTTTTATTTAATAAAAATAAAATTCACAAAAATATAAAAATAAGAATCCCATTGGAGAGAATCCCATTTGAGATTCTTAACATTAAATTATTAATCTAATATATAAAAGTGGTTCAACTCTCTCCAAAAGTTTGACACGTCATCAATTTCAGTTGACGTCAAGTTGACATGTGTCGCTAGGAGTTTTAAAATATGAAAATAATTTGTATTAAATATATAATCTATTAGAGCCATATTTATTCAGATAATACGAAATGTCATTTCTGTTATTTTAAAATTTAAATTTAAAATCGAAGAATATAAAAAGTTGTGACGTCTCAACACACGAAAGAAGGATGTGTCTATATAAATTTAATACAATTAAATGAGAAATAAAAAACGTAATACGACTAAATAAAAAAAAAAACAAAACAAAAATGTTTTTTGGAACTCTTCTGATTCCAATTCTCGACTCATATTATTAGCTACTTAAGTCGAATTTTGAATTCATATTAATTTAATACATATTGTAATGATATGGTATCTTTTTAAGAATTTTATTTAAAACGTATTTGTAAATTAACATTTTATATAAGATTATGAATGGTCATTCGGGAAAAAAACACAAAGATTTATGTATTGAATATATAATATATTATAAAAGAAGGAAATTGCAAATTTAGTGAAAAAATAAATAAAATTTGAAACAATTTAGAAAAAAATTACGAAATAAAATCAAATAAAATCCGCGCATAGCGCGGCTATTCTCCTAGTAAAATTAGAGAGAGAGAGAAAGATGAAGAGAGAGATAGAGAGAAAAGAGAAGAACCTTGTTAAGAGTCTTGAACAAGGATTTTAAGAACCAACTCTTAGCATTTTGTTTTTTTTTTTATTAAAAAATGTGCTAAGAACCCCAAGAGCCCCCCAACGGAGATGCTCTAAATTCCAAAATTTTAAAACAACTACACAACTTTTAAAAATTTTCTTTCTTCAGGCCACAAAGTATTTGTTAACATACGAATGTAGTTACAATATGAGTTGTTACAACTATTTGACTTTGCTTAGCTCTAACAAAAGTAATTTGATCATTTTGTGACTAGACATCAAAGATCAAAGAACAAAGAAGATATAACTATTTTATTGTTAGTCTTTTTCCGTAAATTATATTCTCCTTTGCAAGGTAATTCACCTGGTCATTGATTTCTCTTCTTATCTATTTATAGAGATATTGATTGGAGTCTTCGGTTAAATTCGGTTAAGTTCTTCAAGTCACCAATGTATGTGGATAGACTTTGAATGGATTGGTGGACTTGACTTCTATTTATCTACATCTTATTCAAAAAAAAATATAAATTTCGATGATCTCCCTTAAAATTACCTAGTCATAATGAAGTCGTCTTAGCTGAAGTACTGCCTCCTTCAGGGCAGTTTCATTTGCCTCAATTGGTGTAGAGACAGGTGGTATGGCAGATAAGTCGTGAAAGATTTTTGTTGTTGATCTATTGAATAACAATCATGCTATTCCTGCCTTTGAACTAGAGAGTTCCAAGAAGCATCAACGAAGTAGTTATTTCATGCCTCTTATTTTGGTTGTTCTAACACAGCTTGTTGCAAGATGTTCTCAATATCATGTATATTTTCTATCTTGGAATTGCTATCCACCTATTGAGTCGTACCCCAATTGCTTTACTGATTAAAACTGGATTCTTTTTTTATATAAATATTTAAAATTTCATTTAGAATGATACGTTGTTGTTTGCAAAAATATACAAAAAGATTGAGTTTAAGGATGAAATCATGCCAAAAAATTAAAAAAAAAAAGAAATATCCTACGAAGAGTCAGATTCCGTAGAAATCTTCCTACTCGTACTCTAGCCAAACTTGCAGTAGAGGTGTTAATTGTTTCTGTTCTCTTTATGCAAGTAAGACATCCCTCATCCCTCTATCCACCATCTTGAATAGAGCTTCGGTTGTGCTGCTATGGAGACTTATTCCTCTACCTCCAAATGCAATAGATCACTACCTATGCAAGGATGCATCATAGAAATGTAGGGGAAGTATGTTGGTGATCGTTTATCGACAACATTAGCGCGTCCCATGTATGGAAAGTGAATCCCCTGTTTATCAATCACCTTGTTGCGTTCGCCCATACTTCTTCACTCATAACACATTTGAGAAAGAGATGGTCTCTATTTTCATCATGGATGTTGCAGAGGTAGCAACGTTTGCCTAATTGCATTCCCCCATCGACATAATTTACTTCTAAGAGGTAATATATCTAGATTAGTCACCCACAAATGAAAAGCATACCTCGTATAGAGTGTTTGAACCATATGTCATGTGTCCATTCTTGTTTAGGAGCTCTCTGCCTCAATGCTTCCCAAGTTTGCTTCATAAAAAAATAGTTGAGATACTGATTGTCTACTCCCATAAAATTGAGTCTTTTAAATTATATTTCAGTGGCAAAAAAATTGACGTTAAGAACGCATATAACATCACCACTTGATTAGATCTTGCATTCCTAAGCCTCTAGCTTGAGTGATTAATTGCCTAGAAATAGTTGCAGCCATATCTATTCCGCTTTGCGTCTGACCATTAAGCCAAAACATCTCATACAATCGTCCAAAAGGTTTCCATGAATCAAACCAAAACCTAATTCTTTTGCAATTACTAAGCTGCCATTTTATAAACCGAGAAGCTAATAGTCTTAACTTCAAGAGGTGTTTCCAAGTCCAAGATGTCCGTCTTTTAATGTCATGTTCCAAGAAGCTCTCCTTCCTCATTTTGTAGCCTCTAATCCAAGTAGCCCCATAACGAGCTCTCATTTGCAAGTAAGATCCAAATTAGCCTAAGCAAAAGAGTTTTATTCTATAGGATAAAATTCCAAAGTTTCAAACCGCCTTCATCCTTTGATAGACAAACATTCGGCCAAGAGACTTAGACATCTGTTTTTCCACTCTATAAGAATGTACAGAGGCCTTCAACCTTCTTAAGGAACCCTTTTGGTAGAAGAAATGTTTAGCTTAAGCAAAAGAGCTTTGCGTCTGACCATTAAGCCAAAACATCTCATACAATGGTCCAAAAAGTTTCCATGAATCAAACCAAAACCTGATTCTTTTGCAATTACCAAGCTGCCATTTTATAAACCGAGAAGCTAATAGTCTTAGCTTCAAGAGGTGTTTCCAAATCCAAGATGTCTGTCTTTTAATGTCATGTTCCAAGAAGCTCTCCTTCCATATTTTGTAGCCTCTAATCCAAGTAGCCCCATAACGAGCTCTCATTTGCAAGTAAGATCCAAATTAGCCTAAGCAAAAGAGTTTTATTCTATAGGCTAAAATTCCAAAGTTTCAAACCGCCTTCATCCTTTGATAGACAAACATTCGGCCAAGAGACTTAGACATCTGTTTTTGCACTCTATAAGAATGTACAGAGACCTTCAACCTTCTTAAGGAACCCTTTTGGTAGAAGAAACGTTGACAATCTTCTCAGTAAGATGATAATCCCGATCGACCATGAAAATAACAGATTCGTTGAAGTCATTTCCAAATGGCTCTAGAGGAAGAACAAGAGCAAAGCTTAGGCTGAGGCTCAACCAAGCCCCAAAAAATTTCATTTTCATTAATCTTTTCTGCTAGAATGTTAGAGGGATTAATGATCCTATAAAGCGTATAAGTATTCAAAAGTGGCTTCATAGTAATAAGCCAAATTTTGAGGGACTAGTTGAAATCCATGTAAGCTTCGCGAAGTCTCAATCAAACATAAATAAGGATTTCTTGGGCTGTTCTTCTGAGTGTATTATGAGTTTTCGGACTTGGGAAAAATATGGGTTCTCTGGCATCCTTCAGTCAAAGTTAGAATAATCTCTAAATCCCTCTGAGTCATTGCTGCATCGCAAAACTCCATTTTGTTGTGCAAGGGATCGCAATTTCTTTTGTTTATGGATCTAACTTAATGGAGCAAAGGAAGTTTCTTTGGTCAGAGTTGAATTTAATGGCCTCCTCTCATTTTATGAATATGCCATGGACCACCTTAGGAGATTTTAACCAGTATATTTATTTATAGAAACACGCCTCACCGTCTCAGTATTCTCCTTCAACAGGTATGCAAAATTTCTTGAATTTTTATCTGATTCTTCACTTTCAGATCTCGCTTTTTGTGGCAACACCTTCACTTGGACCAACAAGAACCCATCTAATCTAACTGCGAAAAGTTGGACTGGATCTTAGTGAATTATTCATGGTATTCAGCTTTTCCAAACTCGTTAGGGATCTTTGGTGAGCCAGAGTTTTTATATCATAGTCCTTGCTATTTGTTTATTGATATGTTGAAAGAAAAGAGAAGAACTCCCTGTAGGTTCTTCTCAATTCTTAACCATCATGAAAACTTTTATGCCATGTTAAACTCTTGTTGGAACTCCCTGAATTTTAAAGGGATCCAAATGCTAAAGATTTATAAAAAGTTTAAGAAACTAAAAAGAATCTTGAAGTATTTTAGTAAGCAACATTTCTCCAGCATTGATGAGGCTAGATTTCTCTAGTGATTAACTTCAAGTTTTAAATTTATAAACCTTAATCAACTAACGATCCTCATTAAATCGCAAGTATACAACTATGTCGATTGTAGTACTTAAGGGTCAAACCTACGAGAACTAGAGACTCAAGCACTAGGAATACACAATATCTCCTAAGCTAAGCAAATACGAAGAGAGGTGATGGTAGAGACTTAATACTAAACTAAATGCAAACAAAACCTAGACAAACTAACACATATGCAACGAATGAACCAAGCAAGAAGCACAAGGTTAAAGCAAGTAGCTAATTTGCAAAACTAAGACAAACAATGCAAGATTCAGGATGAAAGAAATCGATCTCGAGACATGGAGATTGTTTAGAGTTAAATCCAAGAATGCAAATAGGTTTCTCTAGACTTTATTAGAGGATCGAAGTTATTCCTAGACCAAGGGTTCCTCTATAATCGATCAACCCACTCTCGTGACAGAGATCTCTTCACCTATACACATTACAAGGCTCAATTCTCGTTTGTTGCCTATCTAAACATGTATGTGATAGCGAGTCTCAAGCCCTTTTAGCCATTTAACACATTGGTGTCCCTTTGGGCAAACTACTCTCATAGCTCAAGATGAAAACATAGATCTAGTTCTCTCAGGCATTTCATCGAACACTTTCTAGGCGTCTTTGAGCAAGCAATGAACTTTAAAAAACTAAACTAGATCTAGTAGGAATCTATGCCAAGATCTAGTCTAATACCCGTTACAATCTTTAATCTAACCTTAAACTATTATATCTCAAGATCTAATATTCTCTACTCACTAAGACCCATGGAAACCCAAGAAGTGTCACAAGCTTTTTGAGAATTCATGCTTGAAGTGAGAAAAAAGTGAGAAGAGATGAGAAGAGAAGAGATGAGATGAATAAATGCAAAGAAACACAAGAAGATCCAAGAAAAATCCTAACTTTGTGAGAAAGAAAGAATCTTGGAAAAAAGGAGAAAAGAGATGAAGAACAAAGAAGAACAAGAGATAAAAGAGAAGACAAACACAAGAATGATTTAGAGAGATTTAAGTACAAAGTGTTTACAAATCCTTAAATCAATCTTAGAAACATGAAGAACACACAAAACTCACAAAAAACACAAGCTTAGGTAGCACAAATGTATTTGGAGGCTTAGAGGATGTATTTATATTAAAAGGGGGGAGAGAGGGTGTCCTAGAAGCCTTAAAACACGTCAAAGTTGGGCAACAGTCTGCAAAGGTAACGCATCATCTGCGTTCCCTTGACAGCTTCTTCTTCTTGTTCTTTCAATTGCCGTCAGAATGACGTATTATTTGCATATAGTCTCTTCTCCACTTCCACTTGGCTCTTGATTCTCTTTGTTTCTTTACCATTTAAGCATCACGAATCCATCATCCCAAGCTCTCAAGTTGCTCATCCAAAGGTTGTACCTACAAATGCAAAAGATGAAAATCCTAAACTAGACTCAACTTAGAAATTTTATGAATTCTAACACCTAAATGCATTATATACAACCTAAATGCAACCAAAACACATACTAAATGATGCTAAATATACGTTAAGTTATGAACACATCAGACATCAAAACTTAGACTGTTGAATCTTACTCTAAGCTAATCCATTGGCAACAAGAAGTTCTCTCTAATCCCTCCGACTGAGAATGCAACAAAAGAAGTAGAGGCTCATGAGAAATGGGTTATTCTAGCAAGGGCCGAAGATTCATAATTTCGTCGAAAATCACAGGTTAAGTGGATCCAATAGGGTGACTCCAATTCATCTTATTTCTATCGGATGTTATAGACAAGACAGTCTTCAACCATATTCACTTCCTCTTTGACAACCAAAACCGGATTCCTTTGAAAGTTTCTGTACTTGGAATTTTCTCTCAAATGTTATTCAACAAATACACTTTAAGAGATATAGAATTCCCTCCGAACGCAACTAATCCTCAGGTATCTCACTTAGCCTTTGCAGATGACCTTATGATTTTCTTCGATGGAGAGAAATCTTCGCAGAAAAAATCTCTTCTATTCTAGACACTTTCGCAGCTTGGTCTGGACTAAGAATGAACCGATCAAAGATTGAGCTTTTCACAGTTGGACTTAATCATGAAAAAACCTTTGGCCTAGTAGGTCTTGGTTTCAGCATCGGTTCCCTCCTAGTCCGTTACTTTGGCCTGCCTTTGATGCACAAAAAGTTGTGTATTTCATATTACAATCCATTACTAATGAAGATTGAAGTTAAATTTTTCTCTTGGGCATCTCGAGCTTTGTCATTTTCTAGTAAGAGAGAACTTATAGTCTCGGTTATCAACGATTGTCTCAATTAAAGCCGGAATTGGTATTATATGATTCTTGAAAACCAACTCGTTTCTAGTTTGCCATATTCTCTAATCAATGAATGTGGGGGCATACCTTTGTTCATTTATTTTTTCCTCGTAGATTATGATTTCATTGATATTGTATTCAAGTATGTCCAAGAAATTATTAACCAAAGGTGTGTTTAGTGGTGTTAGACTTCAAACAACTTTAGCCACCATACATTCAAAAAGTAAGTGATTTACAATTTCAATGCATTCTCCTTACATTTGGCATAAGGGATCTATTCTAACTTTTCTTTTTTGTAATTGTGAGCCAATTCATATTTCATTATATGTTACTCTCCACAAAAGATGATTTAGCTTCGTAGGCATGCTCATTTTCAATAGTCTTTTAAAAGCAACATTTGGCTCATGTCTAATATGCTGACGTTGTTGTTTCATATGATGCAATACATGATAGGCAGACTTTACAATATATTCACCATGGGTTGTATGAATCCATTGAAACATATCTTGACAACCAGCGACACTCACTCTAATGTTTTTAATGACATGGTTGCAATATATCTATCATCTTACTATCATTCCAATTCTTGGTTTGAGGATCTAATAACTCTGAAACATTCATATATGATGGATTTATAACTGACTTTAGTTTAGCAGGTCTTGAAGTTGTTGAAGGTAGCTGAATGTCCTTGTCATTATGGATAGATTTTCCATTTCCTGCTCTCCAACATGTGCAAGATAGTTCTCCATGCGTCCTCTGTAATCTGCTTCAAGGATGGACTTGTTGGAGTAATATTTTGTCTTAAACACTTGAGCTAGTAGTGAATCAAGATGTTTAATAAGCCTCCAAGTCTGTTTGGTTACTAAAGCTTTGTTAAACCGTTTGAACTCTCTAAAGCCTAAATCACCAGACAATTTTTATTTAGTAGCTATATCTCAGGATATTCAATGAATTATATCTCTACATTTTCGGTTTTACCATAAATATCTTTATACTTTCCTCGGCATGCATGAAATAATTCTATTTGGAATCATAAAACGTGACATAGAATATACTGACAAGGTTGTAGCTACTGCTCTAAACTAAAACATTTTACAACACGCTGGAGATGTATCGAGACTAAATATTATTTAGTCAATGATTAATTTCTCCGATCTAATATAAAGAGTTGGCGAAAAAATAAGAAAAAAAGTCAAGGATTTGGTAGAATTTTATTTAGAGATAATTAACAAAGCAAGCTATATTTTATAAGAAAATTACAATATTAGACAAAATCTTTTTCAATTAAAATAGTAGACCCTTTAAAACAAAAATATAAGAAAAACAAAACAAATAGACGAGACTTAAAATTCTCATACTCACTCTTTTCCTAACCGACTTCTTCACTTTTACCATTTTTCATATTCATTCTTCTCTCTACTCACAATCCTAAATCAATTTTCACTCTCCTTTCTCCGATATACACTTTTACATCTCTGAAATTCATCTTTCAGATTAATTTCAAATTACAACTCACAAATTTTTACTATCGAACTCACAAGCGATATCTAATATTGTGTTCGACTTCTTCTCTATAGAGGTGGATTTTTTGCATTAGTTGTTTAAAGCACCTGAGATTTGGATGTTTTCAACGTTATTGTTTTTCTATGTTTTTCAATATCTTCGTTGTGATTTCAAATTAGGTTTGTCACGAAGGTAAATTTGATGTCATGAAATTTTAACATTTTAATGGTTGATGATTATGTGTATATGCATATTTTCAATTAGTTTTATGTGCATAATGCTACTATCTATATAGGTGTTAGAGTTTTAAGTTTTTTCATCGACTAGATATAAAAGATACATATGGATGTAAATAAAAGCTGGTTTTTCTCTCCCCTTTCTCCTATCCTTGCGTAGACACTCGTGCTTCTTTGTCCCTTCTGTTGTCGATGACAACCCTCTTTCCTTCCCTATTCTCTCTTTTCTGTTTGCTCTCATCCTTTACCATCCTCCTTGCTTTTCGACGTGTTATCCTCTATGAGTGTCGCGGTGGAAATATCGGTTGTCACCAGATATAAGATGGAGGCCATCGGTTATTAGAGCCGCAGTGAGGAGCTGATGGTGGTGAGGAGCAAAGTTGACTTCTAGGGTTAGATCTGTTGTTTTGGCTCATGTTCTCTCTTGAGTCAACAATCATATCTGATGGAGAAGAAGGCGTGTGGCAGTGCTTCGATCCTCGGAGGCAGTTCCAACTGGTTTGCAATGGTGTCGACTTTGCTTTGGAAGGGACTTTGTCGTAGTTGCTCTTCTTTCCCTCGATGTCGAGGTTGGAATCTTCTTTCGACCTGGTCTAGAAAGGCTCTGCTTTATCGCAGGTGAGCTCTCTCTGGTTTGTTCCGACAGGGCACATATGGTTCATAGGAGGAAATGGTGATGGCTTGGGCAGAGTTTCAGTGCAACGGTAGTCCCTTAGTCATCCTTGGCCGGTGATGGTTGTTCCAAAGGAAACCTCTTTCTTGTCGTTGTAAGTCTCGGCTCAATAATTCGTTATTCTAATCAAAGATTCAGCTTTCAGGCTTCTCGACAGCTTTTTTTCCTCGCTATCGGATTTGGGTTCCGACAAATTCCGATCACAGAGGTAGAGATCTTAGATAATTCACCGGTTCTCGATAAAGGTGAGTGGCGGTTTCATCTCAGCCTTGTGGTGATCAATAGGGTTGTGTGTAACTGGCGAAATGACTAGTAGGAGTTACCATCCTAGTGAGCTAGTTAGCTTGTTTTGGTTAGTTCTTGTAGGAGCATTTATGTCGTTTCTTGTAGATATTTTTTCTAGGCAACTCGGTATTGCAGCGTTCTTTTTTATCTATCTTTTGGTGTGTTACGTAGTTTTAGTTTTTGTAGTTTTGTTTTGTTTTATTTAACGGATCATGTGCTTCATTGTTTAGGATCTTGTTGGGTTCGTCCCTTAAAGTGTCGCCGGTCTCGCTGGGTTCGTGCTAAGGGCTTCGTCGATCTCGCTGGGTTTGTGCCTTTAAGCGCCGTCTGAGACTAGGGTTTGTGCCTTTAAGCATCGCCCAAGACTAAGGTTTCTTCGGGGTCGTCGAAGATTCTACCCATTAAGCGTTTCACCGCTCTTGTGTTTAAGATCCGTATGAGTATTTTTTCCTTTTGTATTTTGGTATTGTTTACTTTTTTATTTGATTAGTCTGCTACTAGTCATCTCTATATCGGTACAAAAGTTATAATTTTTTAACAAAAAAAAATACAAATGGACTGTCTGTGTGTAGAGTCATAAATGAGAATCATATTGTTCTGCAATCCGTACATTTTTGTTTTTGATGATTATTGCATGTTATTAGATGTCTACGTATTGCTAGATCATTTTTTCTTTTGCATTAGTCGCATGTATATTTTGCTTTCATCCATGTAATAAGGTTTGTTTTTTCTTATTGATTTTTGTTTGCACAGGTCTGTTATGTAATCATAAGTGAACAATTAGATTTTAGTGTAAAAATATAGAAGATTTTATACTATCATATGATATTTTTTTGTGAGATTCCGAATTATGAAGTTATAGTATTGTGTTAGGAGAGTTTATAAGGATTGATTTGGCTACCTATGTCACCAAAGTGCACTTATCATTTCGGTCACTGGTTCTGAAAGAACTCAACAATTAAGCGTGCTTGTGCTAGAGTAGCATTAGGATGTGTGACATTCCGGGAAGTGAGTTTCTTGAATCGTGCGAGTGAGGACAAAACAAGAGAAAAGATCGTGTGGTGGTTGCAGGAACAATAATTCATGACTTTAAAGCCTCTTAAAGGTAGTGCTCCTAACCGTCGGATAGGGTGAGCCTATGAGCCAGAGAGGGACATCGGGGCACACAGGATGGGTTGTTGGGGGCATTATAATTTGGTATCAGAGGTGAACCCAAATGAGTGTGGAGTCAGGGACTCACACCATCGGGGGTGACGATCCTGGTACGCAATGAGGGCGTTGTGCTCTATAAGTGAGGGTGATTGTGAGACCCCGATTTATAGAATCATAGTAGTATGTGAAGAACTTATAAGGATTGATTTGGTTATATATGTCACCAAAGTGCACTTATCTTTTCGGTCACTGGTCCTGAGAGAACTCCACAGTTAAGCGTTCTTCTACTGGAGTAGCACTATGATGGGTGATCTTCCAGGAAGTGAGTTTCTAGAATCGTGCGAGTGAAGATAAAGCACGAGGAAAGATCACATGGTGATTGCAGGGATAACAAATCATTACTTTAAAGCATCCCAGAGGTAGTGCTCTCGACCGTCAGATAGGGTGAGCATACGGGGCCTAGAGAGAGGCGTCGGAGCGCACATGAGGGGCGGTCGGGGGTCTTACACTTTTATCTTTAATTTAGTAAACTGCCAAACACCTATTTCAAATTAAGTTATTCTCACGACCTTAAAAATTTTGCAGTTTTCTGTTCTCACTCACTTTATGTTAAGCAATCTATTTTGAAAGTTTAATATTTGTAAATGTTTGTTTTACTTGGACATGTCTACTTCCGATGAGGATCATACAACTTTATCAAGAAAACTATTTGAACAAGGAACATAGCTTACACTTCAAAATCATATCAATTATTACTCTCATCTCAATTTTTTTGGGAAAGAAGAATTAGATTACATCAAGGGATATCCGTTCGGGGCTTTTTATCGTTTAGCAAAGGACAATTAATTGGTTTCGTTAAGTACTCTTGTTCATTTCTTTTTAACAGTTCAACTGGCACTAAATATGAAATATGAGATATCATCTCTTTTTGGTGCGTAACTCATTCGATTTCCGCTGCCCGAGTTTGGATATATAATTGAATTTTTATATGATCATTATCCGATGGGTGACGTAGAAAAATGATCAAGAAGTTCTTAGTAGGTGGACTAGGATGTTGAAATAAACAATTATCCATCTTTGCAAGATTTATAAGAAATGGCTGAGACATTCAGTGAATGGACTAGAGAAGATCGAAATAGGCTAGCATATCTATTGATATTGGCTGGAATTATAGCCCAAAAATCAACTCACCTACCTAGCAAATTTATAGAATTGGTTAGAAATATTGAAAGAATTGCGAAATATTCATGGGATGAAGCTGGTTTTGAGCTTCTTGTAAATTCAATTCGTGAGGAGAAAATTGATTTGCATAATCCATATATGTCTTCTATGGTTGCGTCCAAGTTCTTCAATTCTGATTTTATGTTTTTGCAGCACCATCCGAGTTCAAGTCTCAAAGAAATATTTAAAACTCACAAAAAGGAAGCTCCTTTGAAGATGGTGTGAAAGTTTACTTGCTGTTGTTGAAGGAGAAAGCAAGATCAACATTTGAGTCCAAGAAGAAGAAGAAAAATCTCCAAAAGCTACGTTCAGATCTATCCAGAATATTACTCAAAGACTCATCAAGCATTGAAGTCTTAAAAGTTCAAGTCTTGAAGCTATTTTTCATGAGGAGATGGTGATGGAAGCTTGGGTTTCGGATTCAATGTTCATCAAAGAGGAAAAATCAGTTTTGAAGCTACTCTAAGATGGGGATAAGATTGATGAATGGTTCTAATCTTTTGTGTGTTTCTTTTAAGATAATAAGGCCGATTATAAAAGCTACTATCAAGGAGGTTTTAAAGTTCTTCTAGTAAGAGGCTATTATGTTGAGAATGAAGACACAACAACATTATGCTTGAAGTTAGAACCATTGCCGAAAAAAGTGGAGTAAGACTACAAGACAAGCCCATTATTAGTTCAAGAAGACTTTGGTGGAAAGATCAAGTAGAGATGCAAGTTTGTGGAATGATGAATCAACTCAAGACATAGATGTTGAAGTCATAGCCTTCAGGTTTTAAAACCGGTTGTAGAAGCTTGGTCTGGATGTGCTTAAGTGTTCCATTAGAAGCTATACACAAGGTTTCAAAGCTCCAAGAAGGATTGTGGTGACAAAGGAACAATTCAAAGAGGAACTTGATTTCAAGGATACGGTTTCAAGGAGCAAAGATTGGATGTGTATAAGTGAAGGCATGAACAGTTTTGCACAAGAATTCTAAGCTTCAAGAAGTGTTGTTAACCACATTATCAAGTTAAAGAGTACGGGGGAGCATCCAAAGGATCAAATCAATCCGCAACTCCAGACTCATAAAAGGCTACTTCTAAACTCTATCCATTTTTTTTAAGTCCATTACCTTAAATGCTTAATGATCATCTTAAATTGCTTTATGGTTGTTCTAACTAGTCACTCAAGTTTCATTTAACGTTGCTTATAGTTCGTGGCATTCATTTCAAATTTTTCTTGATCTTTGATTGAAGGATTAAAGGAAAGGAGTGATCTATGGAAATTCTCAAAGAAGCATTAGTGGAACCGACTATGAGAATGAAACCAAGGAGGATTAGATCAAGCACAAAGGAATGGAAGCTTTCTTGGGGAGTTGAGCCATGAATCAAAGCCATGAAGACAAGGCTGGTTATGTGATGATATTGAAGTCGAGTGTGAATGAAGTCACAAACCATGGCCAATGCTACATCAAGGAATCGTGAGACTATACTCTTTTTCCCTCCATAAATTTTTGTCCCAAGAGGTTTTCTTTATGGAGGTTTTTAATGACGTAGTTCTTGCGATCTCCAAGCTTGGCCTTTGGTTCCTAGAAGTCTCAAAGCCCAAGCTTGTGGGGGAGTATTATGGAGGAAGCAAGTAGAAGAAGGAGAGGTCGTAGTCACAATGACAAGGCCGAGACTTCTCAATGAATGTGTTTTGGTGTCACACACAAAAGATTAAAGATGATGAAGGGAAAAGCACCAAGAAGGATCAAAGAAGCTCCTAGAAGCCTAATAAGAAGAAGTGAAGGCATGAATGGTTAGAAGAAGCACTAAGCTCAATGGTCTACAATATGATCAGAATTGAAGATGGATTATAAGCTAGTGTTGGACTATAAAAAGAGGAAGTGAATTATGGCTGATCATATCTAATCTAAGGATGCTTAGATTAGATTATTAGAGGATAAATTGAGAAGAAGACGTTCTAATCAAGACCTCATCAATATGGAGCAGCTCATTCACGGATTCAAGTGTTTAAAATTAAGAAAATCATTCATGATCTTTCTTAACTTGGGTTGAGCTATTTTAAAGACTAATGAAGCTAAGGAGGTAAAATCTGATGGTTAAATTAGGTGGTTAAAATGGTTAAAGGTAAATGGTAAAAATCAACCTTAGTATATCATGAAATGGATAAGCAATGGAGGGGACCATTTGTGGTCCACACCAGTTGGAGACACTACTCTCTCTCTCTCTCTCTCTCTCCCCTTCCCAACGTCACACACTCTCCTCCTCAAGCTAATATAGCCGTTGGTACTAGCAAGGAAATGAGCACATGATTGGCTGATTTTTAAGTTATGCACTTAGCTCTCTTTTAGTCTAGATTAATTCTTCTTGTATTCTTATCACTTATCATTGTAAGTCTATAAAAGACACCTCTTTTGTATTTTCAGATTTAACAATTCAATAATATACATTCAGATTTCCAGATTTTACAAAACACAAAACACTCTCTTTAAACTTGTTAATTTCGATTCAAGAGATGACAATGTAGATCATTATGGACTTTGCTTAATGAATGGCTCAGAGAGCTATAATGCTATGTTTTTTATGTTTCTCTAAGCCATTTCAATGTGTTTGTATTCTTAATCAAGTTCTGGTTTTAAAGTTCTTCTCCTTTTCTTTTCAAAGACAAGCATAGAAAAATTCAGATCTTGCATGTTCTTCATCAAAATTCCAACATGGTATCAGAGCAATAAGGTTCTATGATAGAATTAGCTCAAGTCTTCCGCAAAATCAAGGGAAAAACCAAGAAAAACTTTTCTCCGCCAGGTCCAAGAAGAAATCAGATCCAAAAACTATTTCTTCCAGCTTCTTAATTCCAACGTAGAAATCATATGATTCATACTCTCATTCTCTCTCTTTTTTCATACTCTTATTCTCTCTATATTCATTCTCTTATATTCTCTATATTCTCCATAATACTTCTACTAATGATCTCTGATTTTCTATTTTTGCAGCACCATCCGAGTTCAAGTCTCAAAGATATATTTAAAACTCACAAAAAGGAAGCTCCTTTGAAGATGGTGTGAAAGTTTACTTGCTGCTATTGAAGAAAACTCTATAAAAATTTTGTTTGAAAATTACTTACGAAATAATTAGCTCAGCTTTATTTAGTTTGGAGATCCACATTTTATATATACATTGCCCAATGAAAAGGAAAGAAGATTCGCAACATTAATTTGAACTTGAATAACATTCACCTAAAACATTTATAAGTTTACTAAGGGAAAATTTATTGCAAAAGTAACTAAACTCTTCTTAACAGAACGAGTAGTAAACCATTTGACAAAAGCTAACCAAGAAAAAACTATTTTCCACCTAAAATTTAATATAAAACGGTAACTGTGGTTCAAAATTATACTACATGGATAGATTAATGAGGCTCGTGGCTCCTAAAACATCGTCACCAGTTCCTTAAGCGTTTTTTCAGCTTTTTTTTTCTTTTTATCTTTCGTTTTTTTTTTTATGATTTGCATCGAATATGTTTTGGTGTTTTGGATTTGGTGGATTTTGGTATTATCTATATGGTTTTTCTTTTTGTGCCGGACCAGAAGATCGACGGGTGTTGCCGGATCAGAAGATTGACAAGTGTTACCAGATTAGAATATCGACGGGATGTTACCGGATTGGAAGGTCGACGGTTTGACTAAGCTCTTAGAGGCGTATCAACAACTTCAACCCGCTTTTCACGATGAACTTCTATGTTGGATCATACCGTTTCAGGATTCTACTAAATGATTTGCAAGGGCCTAAGAAGACTCATTATTACTGGATTAGTCATGTTTCTGGCGACGAATTTCTTTCACGTTCAAACTGTGTTCTACTCAAACTACTATTGTGGATAAAAGGAGAGCAAACAGTGTGAAGTAAAATTAACTTTGGACAGAACTGTCATCAATGTATCATGGAGAAAACCATCCAAGATTAGGATAGGTAAAATCATTGTTATTCGTCATGTTTATCACTGTCTTCTGGTATGTATCTGGTTCAATATTAATAAAATCCAAGCGTTAAAAAAAATATTAATGAGGCATTTACGCATGTATAATTGGATACTACATGAAAAGATATTAAAATATTAAATATTTAGATGTATATTATAAAGTTTGTCAACGGACAAGAACACCATTTGATGTAGTCATATTATAAGAGATAGGCCAAATTTATCAGATGGTAAAAATATGAAAATCGTATAAATAAAAATAATGTCAAGACAACACTGTTTCGCATGTCGTTTTATTATGTCCAGAAAGTTTGCATATCGAACATTTGTGTTTTTTTTGAACGTCTGTTTGCCATTGCAAGCTCTGTCAAAGAATGATACCGATTGTTGTGAGATCGGACTTTATGCCTAATTTTTGAAGGTAAACATTTACGATGTTCAATATATGTATTTGGATATCATCTATAATTCCTTGAACTGGATATATAAATTAATATGCAGTATACCAATAACTTTTTAGTCGCAAACATCTGATGACGTATGCATAAGAATGTTTTGTCCATAGCAACTGCAATGGCATGATCGCAAAAACTTTCTCTATATCAAACACACGACAAGAGAAACTCTATTTTTAATGTTAACTACATCATCTTGTGAGTCACCAGTAACATGGAACTAAGTCAGTTTTATTGAATACATTGCAAGCGTATTTGCCTAAACACGGTTTTTTTCAATGGTACACTCAACATATTCTATAAGCTACATGATAAGTTCAGTCGTTGCTACTCAACGCTCACAAAACAACACATTAAAATAGCCTATACATGATTTATAAAAGTTACAAAGGGGCACCTGTGAAAACTTATCTCGGCTTTTACTTAACAGTTGTGAGTTCATTCGAGATAGAAAAATCTTTTAGTTTAGTCAATCATCTTAAAACACAAACTTAACTTAGCATACGGTTCATTGAGGTTTTCGGTTATATTATCAGTTTGAAATAAGCTACTAGAGCTTCTATAAGCTATTACATGAACCGAAACCATTACACTTAGAAAATCCATCCATCTTCACTCTCAGCCATGCCGCAAGCTACTGAAACAAAAAAAATCATCTTGGCCAGAGTCAGAATCTGCATACACAGAGAATGCATCAGCAAAGAAATGTTGAGTGAGATCGGTCATCTTGTCTCACCAGCAACACACAGAATCAACCAATTAATCAATTCATCATCGACTCATTTAGTTAGTTTCATATTCACACTTAGTTCCAGTTTTAATCATGTAAATTCGGCCTTCAGCCTTAGCAGAAAACATTATATTCGGCCAATGGCCCTTATTATCAGTTAAGTCAACCATCAGCAATTTACTCAGTGAATATTCGGTCATCGGCCATCAAAAAAAGTATTCAGGACAAATGGCCTTCACAAAAATCTATGAATGGCTACAGTCCCGAATTTACCTTAGCCTTAGGATTGATTTATCAGCTTCTTGCACCTCTTGTAGCTTTCATAGTCAGATCTGTTACAGACACGGCCGAATCAGTCTCTCGATTTAGTCGGACAACGGCTCAGTCTGGTCGTCTCTTTCTCTCTCGGCCAATCTCTCTGAAAATCGCCTAAGTCTTTTTGAGTTTTTTCTGTTTTCATGATAATGAGAGATAACTCCCACTTTTTCCTTCTAAACACTCAAAACGCTGAGTTTTGGCCTAAGGTAACAATCCAAGCGAGTTTCCCTTTAAGAGTAATCGTTCTTGCTCTTTTCCTTGACGAAAATATCAATTCTGCATGAAAACTGCCAAGTAACCGTTCTCGCCAATTCCTTCTATGAAAATGGCTAAGTCCCAATCAGCTTCTTTGTTTGTCCTTGACAGACTAAACTACCTTGTCCGAGTTCGACCAACCATGTTAGGATCCGACAAGCATAACTACTCTATATGAACTAGTTGGCTTGCTTGGATCAGACCATCCTTGTATCTATCCGACCATCCTGGTTCGATCACTCAGCTCAGCGGAGTAGCTCAACTGATCAGCTTAACGGAGTAACTCAACTGATCAGGTATGGTGAGTAGCTCAACTGATCAGCTCATCCAACCTTGCCTTAGGCACCTCTAGCTCGACCATTCTATTCGATCAGTCATGTCCTACTCAATCCTTTGGATCAGCTAAGTTCTCCACTTATCAATCTCAAGCTCGTGGGTTCTCCTTTACTGATTTTGTCTTATCGTGATAATCCTTGATTTGATCTTGATCTTTCTCAATGACCTTGATCGGGACAAGTAACTCAAGGTCCATCCATGATCTTGTGAGTAAACCATTCCATGGTCCATCCACGACATAGTATTGGTCCAACTAGTCCGACTATACCTACTCCCTTATAATAATATAACAATCATTTTATGATATGTCACCAATATACATTATCCTACTTGAGCAGCCACATAACCATCTGTAGTCCATTTTTCAACACTTAATCGAATTTTTCTTAGACTTTCCTTTCAGTTTATGCATCTTTCATGGCCAATCCTTATTCTTGTTCGAATTTTCGAACACGAGTGTTATAACTCTCCCCACCTTGGATTAGACTCGCCCTCAAGTCTTAGTCTTCTTCGACTTTCCTTATATTTTTTAAACCACTTTGGAAACTTAACTTTTATCCTCTCTTCTGGTTCTCAAGTAGTTTCCTCTTCACCATCGTAGTCCCAAACAACCTGAATCATCATGATTTTTCTCCTATAACCCGAACAGGTCTTCCTTCTATGGTCAAGTTTTCTCTTAAGCCTAGTGGTGGTTCATAAACCACTTTGTGTCTATCAAAGATGCATTTCCTTAGCATCGAAACATGGAACACACTGTGGAAAGCAGTTATGGATTGTGGTAGTTCTAGCTTGTAAGCCACCTTTCCAATCATTTCCAAAATCTTGAACGGTCCCATGTATCTTTGACTACTGAGCAACTCATTCTTTTCCCTTGTAGGTGACTGTTTCCAGATCGATTAAATTCCCAACAACATATTCCAACTCTTTTCTTCGCTTATTTGCATAACTTTTCTGTCTATCTTGTGACTCCTCCATTTTAACCTTCAGAACACGAATTCTTTCTTTTGTCTCTTGAACAAAGACTTGATCGTAGATACTCTGTTCCCCAAGTTGACTGTAGCGCAACGGTGTTTGGCAATGTCACCCATACAAGGCTTCATATGGTGATATCCCAAAACTTGCTTGATAATTGTTGTTGTATGCAAATTTTGCCAAGTGAAGATACTCTTCCCACTTGTCGTCTCAGTCCACAATACAAGCCCTTAGCAAATCCTCAATTTTCTAGTTTGTTCTTTCAGATTGTCCATCTCTCTACGGATGGTAAGCTCACTCTTGTCCCAAAATTTTTCTGAAGTGCCTTCCAAAACTGAGAGTAGAACTTCGAATCCTGGTCAGACACAATACTTTTCAATGCTCCATGCAACCTTACAGTCGCTTGGACATACTTTTCTGCCAATACCTCAACATTATCATTCTTGTTCGCTGCTATGACGTGAGCCGACTTGGTCAATTTGTCCACTATTATCCAGATCACATCCTTTTTGTTGCACATCGACAAACTGGTCAGAAAATGCATTGTGATCATATCTCACTTCCATTCTGGAATAGGTAGACTCTGCAACAAACCACTAGGAACCTGATATTCTACCTTAACCAGTTGACATGTCTAACATCCAGCTATCAAAGCATCCACATCTCTCTTCATTCCGATCCAATTATAGTACCTCTTTAGGTCATGATACAACATTGCCGATCCTGGATGTATCAAGAACTTGGACTGATGTACTTCCTTAAGTGATGCAATACAGGCTGATCAAGAGGCTGAGCTGGAACTAAGTGATAGTGAGGACGAAGAGAGCATGGAGAATGGGCTGGATATGGCAACCAAAGAGATTGAAGATGGCCAAGATCCATGTGTTTCCTCTAATGGGCCTGTTACCAAATCTCAGACAAGAAGGCTTCAGGACCAGATTGCAATATTGGTTTACTCAGAACCAATTCAGATTTCAGATCAAGAAGCAAACCAGGATTTGACCAAGGCTTTCAACCATTCGGTTTTCAGCTTGGTTTAATCGATTTATTTATGGGTTTTAATTGGGTTTCTAAGCTTAGTTTATTTTATTATTTTGGGTCTGATTTTAAGCCCAATTTTAGACATAAGTTGCGAAATTCCTTCTCTCTTTAGGAAGAGAATTTTCGACAACCTTAGGGAGTTTTAGGGTTTTAGTTTTCTATTTAAGGCTTTGTATTCTCAGACTTTGAGATCATCCAAGTTTTTATCAATAAAGTTTTCTAAAGTTTTTATCTTTTTTCCTAGCAAAAGTGAATCTTTGTTCTTCATTGAACAACTAAATTGCTACAGAGTTAATTCTCTAAAAGTTGATTGTTCCTGAATCATTACAGAGTTAATTCTCTAGATCAGGAATATTTTTATCTTGTTTCCTTCTTCCCATCGAATTTCTTAGTAAAAATCGCAGACTTCTACAGAAAATTCAGATCTGAAAAGACTGTTTTCTTGTTCAAAAGATCTTGGGTTGCATCAAGTGGTATCAGAGCAATCTGAACACAGAAAACTTGTGTAATCTTCTTCTAATCTGCGAAAAAAAATTTCGATTTTGGGGAGACAGTTTTCGAAATTTCTTCTCTTCTTTTCTAGTTAATTCTGTAGGGTTTTCTTAGATACACTAGTAGCTTTTACAAAAAAAAACAAGAAAAAAAAATCGACAAAAAGAAAAACAAAAGAAAAAAAGGAAAGTTTCTAAAAAGCTAAAAATTCTGAAAAAGCTGAAGAGAAATCCAGCTTCTTGTGGTAAAGGGATTGCAACTATAACTTACGCTACAAGTTTCAGACCTTGCAGAAAAAAATTATTTTCTCTCTATCTTCTGTTTTCAAGGATTTTAGGGAATTGATTCTAAGGTTTGATTTGGTTTTTGTTCTTTGTAGAGCTCAGATTCACTTAAAATGTTTCAAAAATTTCCGAAATTTTTCAGAAAAATCGTGGGTTTTGGTGGATTTTGAAGGCTTCGGCTTAAATTTTCTAACTTAACGAATTTTATTTGTTTTGTTGGTTTAATTTTTGCAGGGTTTTGGACAGAAATTTTCGGATATCACATAACCAAATTGCCGAAAGTTTTTTCCTTTTTGCTGCTGGGATTGACAAAATTTTTGTGTTTATTTTGCTGGATTTTGTTAACTTAACTGTTTTTTTTGTTTCAGGAAATATGTCTGATAAGGATTCACACAATTCCTTGGACCCATCGCAACTTCCACCCAATAAACTTTGGGTTGAAGCTATTGTAGCTGAAACTCTAAAAAGGCTACAGAAAACTAACATTCATGATTCTTCTAACAGTGAACCTGATTTAAAGGGAAAACAGGTAGCACAAAAAGCAAAAGAAAAGCAAGATGGCAAGAGAATCATATGAGAAACATCTCATGCTGCTGTGTATTCTGAAGAAGACGAAGAGCTGCTCCACGATTTGGCTGAGTATTCCGCACCAAGGAGGCCAGCAAATCGGCGAGCCCAAATCAGCGATGAAGACATCATGCTAGGCCGTTACACTCCACAAAGAGGACAAAGACAAGCTCAAACGCTTGCAACTGATGATAGTTTGGGGAATCTAAAGCATTGAATCCCAACTTTTGAAGGAAAATTTGATCATGATGTTTATTTGGAATGGGAAAAGAAGATGGAGAATGTCTTCGATGTTCAAAACTTCTCTGAGCCAAAGAAAGTGCGGCAAGTAGAGACAGATTTCAGCGGCTATGCACTTCATTGGTGGGATCAAATCGTGACTTCCAGGCACAAAACTGGAGAAGCTCAAGTAGCTTCATGGTTTGAGCTCAATATGAAAAGGCGTTTTGTACCTGCTCACTACAACAAAGAGGTACATCAAAAACTTCGTAGATTAACTCAAGGACTAAAATCTGTTGATGATTATTTTCAGGAGATGGAAACCTTGATGATACGAGCTGGAGTTGATGAAGATGAGAATGTAACAATGGCACGTTTCCAGGCTGGTCTAAATCGAGATATTCAAGACAATTTGGAGATGTACGAATACATTGACATCTATGAGCTCCTGCATAAGGCTAATTTGCTTGAAAGGAGGCTGAAAAGGAAGACTACAGGCCGAAACTTCTCCACAAATTTTTGGTCTCCCAGACTAGAAAATTCCAGCGCCAAACCAAAGGAGGAAACTAAGTCTTTTCCACGTGATGCTATGTCTACACCTGTTGCTAATCATTCTCGTGATATTAAGTGTTTCAGGTGCCAAGGTTTTGGACATTACACAAGTGAATGCACCAACAAGAAAGTAATGTTGGTTATGGACAACGACGAAGTAGTGTCTGAAGATGGGTTGTCCGTGAGCTCAGGTGACGAGATTTGCGAAAGTCCCGTCTATGGACAACTGATGGTCACTCGCAGATCATTGGCTGTACAAGTCAAACCATCTAAAACTGATCAAAGGGAGAATTTATTTCATACTCGTTATTTAGTTTCTGATAAAATCTGCAATTTAATTATTGATAGTGGAAGCTGTACTAACGTTGCTAGTGATACTTTTGTAGGGAAAACTGGGCTGGAAACCAAGTCACATCCAACACCTGATAAGCTACAATGGTTGAATGAGAGTGGCGAGCTTCAAGTGAATAAGCAGGTAACGGTTCCTTTTAGTATTGGTCGTTATACTGATGAGGTTCTCTGTGATGTTTTGCCTATGGATTCAAGCCATCTTCTACTGGGAAGACCATGGCAATTCGATAAGAAGGTTGTACATGATGGTTTTAAGAATCGATATTCTTTCACACATCATGCAAGAAGATCGTGCTAGCGCCGTTGTCACCTCAAGATGTTTACGCCGATCAACTGCACCTCAAACGACAGAAATCCAAGGCTAAAAAGGCCTCTTCAGCCGCGGCAACACCAGGAAGGAAAGAGGTTC